>CAWLCR010000020.1:0-60085 GCA_963855995.1 Muricea muricata | reverse complement strand
CTAATACTGAGTGGTCCGTCGGGTTTCGCAGTACAGCAACCCGTTTAGAACACGCCGAAACGTATAGTATAAACAATAAGTTTTTATTCGATCTAAAACAAATATAAGAAAAAAAATATAGTTGTAGACTAGATAACAAATATTTCATGCACTCTTTAAAACGTTGAACTTACTTCTTGGCGAGCTCTAGTCTCTAGTAAACGTCCGATTTAAAATAACACAACCACTATATACACCGTTCCTGAACATGAAAAGAAAGTTTACTTTCCCGCCGTTTTTCTATGTTTGCATGCTAATTAGGTCACTGATCTCAACATCCTCCCCGCCGATGACGACATCGTCATCCTCATATACTTCTGCTGGGTAGATAAGCGAGACTTTCGTAATCGGTCTTCGATATTCGCCAGTAGGAGTTCTCGCTGTGACGTTGCGGACTTTGCCATCTGATCCTGGATGCACTTCAACAATTCGTCCGATGGTCCATTTCCCTCTGATTGCGTTTGCATCTACGGTCATTACCATGTCGTTAACTTGGACATTTCGACGATCTAAACTCTATTTCTTTCTTGGGACAAGTGACTGAAAAACTTCGTTTGTCCATCTAACCCAAAATGAGTCGACAATTCGCTGTATAAACTCCACACGATCTCTTGGATTCTTGGTTGCTTTGAATGGGCCTTGCGGGACATTGGAAGAAGAGAGACCGAGTAACATATCATTGGGACATAAGTACGAACCGTCATCCGGATCATTTGGGATGCGGCCGATAGGTCGCTGATTGACCAGGTTTGCTATCTCCATAAGGCATGTGTACAGTTCGAAGGGTGATAATATCTGCTCTCCGATTACTTTCTTTAATGCGTATTCACAGCTTTTGACCAACGATTCAGTGCAACCGTTTTGGTGGGGAGCCGCTGGCGTTATGAATTGCCATACCATTCAGTTTTCAGCACAGAAGTCACGTAGCTTTTCGATGTCCCAACCTTGTAACATTTCTCGTAGCTCTCTCCCTGCGCCCTCTAACTGGGTACCGTTGTCGCTGAGCATAAACTTTGGACATCCTCTAATGAAGAAAAATCTTCGTAGAACTTGCATAAAACTCATCGTTGAGTAGTCAACTGCTAGTTCCAAGTGAATAGCTCTGGTATTTAAACACGTAAATATCACTGCGTAGTGTTTTGTTGTCCTGTTCCTTCCGACTTTCACCAAGTAAGGACCAAAGTAATCACAAGACGTATAATAAAATGGCGGCGTCTGCGGTGTCAGTCGTTGCTTTGGTAGATCTCCCATTAACTGCGATTCTAACTTGTGCTCCATCATTCGGCAGAATACGCATTCGTGCTTCACTTTCTTTGCCAAATTGTGCGCTCGTAGAATCCAATACTTCTTTCGAATCTTTGCGGTTGTTGCGGCAATGCCCGAATGTCCGTACTGATGTGCGTGACGAGTTGTCAACAGGGATATCCAGTGCTTGTATTGTAGCATCGCAGGGTGCTTGCAGTCGTACGTTACTATTGCCTTGCTCAAACGACCTCCGACTCTGATGATTCCTTTATTATCAACAAAAGGGCTAAACTGTTTGAGTTCACCGTTTTTTATCTTCGCATGTAAATCTCTCTGTGCGTATTTGATCCAATACAATTCGGCTTTGTTCAGGTCGTCTGGAGTAAGTGTTTTGCATTTATTTGTTTCATCGTTTGCGTCGATTCTTTGCCTTTCACGTACTTTCCGTCCGACACGTTGTATCCATGCTGTTACTCTAATTAATTTTCTCCAACTTGAAAACTTCGTGTAATTTATAACTTCTTCTTTTGCGTTTACGGTGCCGACAACTGGAGTCTTCCATCTTTCTAGGTTTACTGTATTCTCTTTCGTTGTTGGCGTAGTTTGAGGCCATTCTTCTTCTGGACGCCTGAGGAAGTTGGGTCCGGACTTCCATCTCTGCTGAAGACCTTGTACTGGTATGCCTCTGGACACGTCATCCGCAACGTTTTCTTCTCCGGGTATGTGTTTCCATTCTGTAGGATCTGAATTGCTTTAGATCTCTCCAATTCTGGTTGACATGAACGTTTTGAACGATCTAGCTTGCGAGCGAATCCATCCCAACACGATCATGCTGTCTACGAAGTACACGACTTTCTCGAACACAAATCGGCATTCTTCTCTGATGGTCTTTCCGAGACGTGTAGCTAGTACTGCTGCCTGCAATTCCAGTCGCGGGATAGTGAGCTGTTTCAACGGTGCTGCTCTTGACTTTGCTGCGATAAATGTAACACCAAACGTACCGTCGCCGAGAGGCCTTCAACTGTAAGCGCAAGTTCCAAATGGTTCAACAGACGCGTCGGAAAATGTGCACAGAATTGGGTTTCCAAAGGCATTAGGCGGAGTAAGACATCTTTCGATCGTGACATCATTCAGCTCTTTCATTTCTGCAAAGAGTTGGATCCATTTGCTTTTTTCCTGTGCCGGTAACTGTTCGTCCCAATCAACTCCTTTCTGCCAAAGTCGTTGCATCCCTATCTTTGCTTTGACGGTAAATGCGGCGGCGAAACCAAGTGGGTCAAATATGCGAGCTATTTGACTTAGAATGCTTCTTTTGGTCATTCGTTGTCTGGGTGTTTGCTCTCGCTTCGAAAATTCGACGTTAACTTTGAATGTGAAAACGTCCTTTCGATGATCTCACGCGAGTCCTTGGACTTTCTCTGCTGTTTCGTTCGCGAGCAATTTTGTTCCATTCGAGCTGCCTTCATTTCCAACTGACTCATCGACGTCTTTTCCGAGATCACGATTTGATGTCCAGCCCTTCACTTTGAAGCCTCTTGTTGCTAATACTTCGTCTACGTCCGTAGTCAATCACTGTGCTTTCTCAACGGTTGAAACTTAGTCACAAATATCGTCGACATAGCTGTTTTCAAGAAGGGCTTTTGCAGCTTCTGGATGGGTTTCTACGACTTCGTCGGCAGTTTTGCGGAGTGCGATTTGGGCCATGGCTGGCGCCGGCTTGTTGCCAAATGTTAGTACTATCTTTACGTAGACATCAGGCTCTCTCTCCGTCTCTAAATTTCTCCACAGAAACCGATGAACATCTTGATCTTCCTTGGGAATCAAAACTCTGTGATACATTTTTGATATGTCGCTACTGATTGCAACTTCATTTTCTCTGAATCTTAGTACAACACCAAACAAGTTGTTGAGTAAGTCCGGTCCTTTTAGCCAGTAATCATTGAGCTTGTGACCTTCATTGCTTGCTGATGAGTTGAAAACTATTCGAACAGGCGTACTTTTCTTCTCGGGTCTTACTACTTCGTGGTGGGCAATATACTGAACTGGGCCTTGGTGATTTTTTATTTCTTCTTCTGATAGCTTTCTAGCAAAGTTTAACTCGGTCATTTCCTTTATCTGTTTATCATACTCATTAGCGCTGTTTGGATCTTTCATTAGGCGGCGTTCGGTAGTTTCTAACTTCTTGAGGGCCTGGCTTCGGTTGTCTGGCAGCAGGTTTCTGTCCTTTATCCAGGGATATCAAACCATCCGTTTGTTACCGACTCGTTCATATGATCATGAATTGTCGATGATCTTCTTTTCGAGCAGTTCGATTGGACTTAGTTTCTCAGGATTGCATCCAGAGGACTTAGGAGAGACTCTCATAGCTTCAGTCGTCCAAACGTTGGTCATGTCTACGGGACTTGATAACTGGAAGTGCAATACCTTGTTGACTGCTTGTCGTTGACCACTTGCAGCTCCAAAAACAATCCAACCGAGAGGTGACCGACGAGCAACAAGATTTTCAGCTTCCCTCGTTTCATCTGCGTGCATCTTGGCATGATTGATTCCAATAAGAACGTCTATAGGACCGTTTTCTCGAAAAATCTTGCCCCGTTCGAGACCTAGCTTTTCACTGATTTGAGCAATACATATTTACTGACGCGACACTGTCCCTGATTGATGGTATCCCAATAGCGGTGATATGATGAACACTGTTGTTATCAAGCGAAAGTAAAGGAACTTTATACAGCTTTGTGTGGATTTCCTCTTCTTCTTCGCCAACCTTTGTGATGGTAACGCTTGCACCCTTTCCCTTCAACTTCAGCTCCTTTGCAAGAGCATTTCGTATTAAACTTACTTTAGCCCTCGAGTCCAGTAGAACGTTACCCTTTCTTCGTCTTGCTTCTTGACCAAGAATTTCGATCTGAATGACTGGGAGTAGGACTTCCTTGTTATTGTTTGCCGAGGCAACACTGACTTGGTTTGATGGGCAACATTCATGCAGCATCGGGTGGTGATATGACTAGAATTGTTGACCATTAACTGTGACTGTGCATTGTCGTCGTCGAGAAAAGTTAGCAGCTTTATGATTCTCACTCGTTTTCGTCGAGCACGAGAAACAAGCATGGCTTTCTTTGATCAACTTCATTCGGTTTTCTGGTGTCATGGCTTGCAACTTTGCGCACTGGTCAACCCAATGGGTCGAGGTTTTACATATCCAACATCTGTGCCTTTCGTGTTCTTCATGTCCGAAGTGGTTGACATTCCACTTGGATCTCCCTTGGTTTCTCAGAGGTGCCGATGCCCTCATACGGGACTTTATTTCTGTTGTCATCCAGTTCAGGATGTTCTCCAGGGTAGCTTCTTTCTTGTCTCTTTCTAGATCACGTGCCCAAACTTTACGGTCATCGCTTGATATTTTCTGCTCGATTAGAGCCAACATGTGATTATTGTTCATGTCGTTAGGACGACCCACTTCTTTGAGCGTGTTGTAGCTTCTGTTGACTAGGTGGACTAATTCGACCGTCTTCACCGTCCTGGAGTACCTTGAACTTGGATGTGTCTTGTGTAATTTTGTCGGTTATGAATCTTGGGTCTCCATAGATTGAATCGAGATAGTCCCATGCAGCTTTGTAGTCACATCCGAGTTCCTTTAATTAATTCCAACGGTTTTCCTTCAAGACTTGCTCGTAAGATTGTTATTGCATCTCATTCACTGTATCGAGATTCAACAACATGCTTGAAATCAGCGCGAAACACAAAATAATCTCTTACATCACCTTTGAATCTTGGTAATTTAGGCTTTTCCACCTTGAATGCACACGAATTAGTTTCATTGTCAACCTTTAATTTCTTCACTTCCGGTTTGGGTGTTGGCTTGTGTCAAAATGTGCCAAATGTCCTTGAACGCTGTTCTGGTTCTCTTCGGTCAGTTCTACGTCTTGAGAGTTGTCGTCTGCATTTGGTGCGTTGGTTTGATCCTCAGTTGTTACGGCGTTTCCATTTTCTTGAGTATTTTTTTGGGCGATCTGTATCTGGTTTGATTTCGCAATTTCTTGATTTTCTTCTTTCTTGATTTTCTTCTTTCTTGTTTTGGGTCACCCGTGCTTCCTTCAATTTCAAAATATAATCCTTTGCACGGAACTTCAAAGTCAGTGTTTTTGCACGAATCTCTTCGATCCATTTTTCTTCCTTTGCATATTCTTCGTGACCCAGGGGCGGATCCAGAGGGTATCGAGCGTATCTGCTCATACGGTCAGATTTTTCAGATATAGCCATGGTTATGTCATTGTATATATTTACAACGTCTGAAATCTTTGCTATATAGTATCAAGCATTTGTAATAACTTGTACTAATACGACATTAAACTGTCCTTTATCGCTACAAACAATAATATGTAGGAAATAGTGTCCATAATTGTGTTTACAGACTGAAAATTGCTGATTATCTGCATGGAAATCGCTAGGAAAACCCCGCTTTCATATCAAATGACTGCTTCACCGACAGTCCAACGAGAACTCGCCGAAGATTCAGTTGTTATTTAATGGTTTAATCAGGAAGTTTTTAGCAAGAGAAGACATTTATGTTTGATGCAAACCCCCGCCATGAATAATGACTGGCCTTTACAGATTTGCAATACATGTTCAACCCAGTGCCGAAATGCAAATGCTGTAAAGGCAAAACATTTGCTATATGGTGCAAATTTTATCATTTGAAACACATACATAAAATGAAAAACCAGATTCACACTAAATTTGCACCTGGGTGCCAAAATGCAAATGCATCAAATGTGCACAGATCAATCAAATGTGTGGCAAATTGTTGAAGCAATATCTGTCTAAAAGAAGATTATATGAGTTTTTAAATGATCAAGTTTGCACACAAATTTGCACTATATAATAGCAAATTTGTTGCTTTCATGGCATTTGCATTTTCGCACTGGGTTAAAGATGTATTGCAATTCTGATTTTTCATCCTGTGAATTGTACTATCCTTGGTGACCAGACTGCAGAGTTGGTCAGCGTTGCTACCAAATTTTTTTGGGGAAAAGTTTAGTACCCCTGGGAAGTGCTTCATTATTTAAGCAATTGAAACTTAAATCTCTAAATTCTATTGTGTTTAATACCTATTTGGTTACTTTTGTACTGTTTTGCACCCCTGCCCCCAGATTTTACACCCCCAAGATCTTGTAGAAAATTCTGCAGTATGGATAAATTTATAAATAAACTCAAGTCATTTTCATCATGAAACCTAATCTGGGTTAGCCTAGATTAAAACCAACTTGGCTAATGTTGTTAAAGTTTAAATATCTCAATCTGTATGAGTTTATTCACTATTAGATGGTACACTATATTTTTCATTATTGTGTTGTACACAATAATCAATATTTATTTGATGTGTTGTCAGATGTAACAAAAGTCAGTATACAATTCATGTCATACTGTATGTATTTGTATCGTGTCTGAGGTCATATTTTCCCATGCAACCACAGTTGCCAAGCTTGCAGGTATTTTGAGTTACTCAGTTACACTAAGTTGAATTACTCAATTACATATACACACAAATTCAAAATGTCCGCCCAAAAAGCAACTAATCCAAAACAAGGGAAGAAAAGAAAAGAAAAGAAAACAAACTTTTAATTCAGAAAAATGCAACCTACTGGTTATTATAGTTGAACAAAATTTAGAAACATTTTAGGGCCAGTTTTTAGCACAATAACAAATGCCAAAAAGCAAAAAGTTGTGGGAAACTATTTACTTCCCAGATTAACAGCTATGAAAAACGTACACCAATAGAAATTCGGAAAAATGGCAAAACATGGCCCAAATTGACAAAAAAACCCAACAAATTCTGGGATAATGCAGTCTCATAGGAAAACAGGTGGACGTCCTGCAGCAAGACCACCAACCACTACCACTGCCAAAATTGTAAGTGTTAGGTGATGAGATTGGTTTCGCCTTGTTAGTGGTCTCCCTTCGCCGTCGATGAGTCGCGCTATAAAAAGCAAGGATTCTCCGCCAAATCTATAGCGTTTTAGGAGTTCTTCAACTGAGAAATCGTCCCAGGGAAGATGACAATTAATAACTCTAGGTAAGCGTTGCCTTTCAGTATTATCTCGCACATGAAAGTTGATCACTCTTAATACAGCCGCCATATTTAACTAGGTTTTGGGAAGTTAACTATGCCATTGAGGATAGTTAACTTTAACTACTTTTTAACTGCAGTTAACGCTAACTGCTTTTTTGTACAACCGACCTAACTACGTGGTTAAAGTTAACCACTATTTAACTACTTTTTGGGTAGTTAAAAAGCAGTTAAGAGCTTTATACAACCGGCCCCAGTTTGTGAGAAAACTGAGGGTCTACGAGTGGGAACTCTTCTGATTTGAACTCAGCGTGCTTGAAAGTGTTAGTTCCCGTAGAAATATTTCAGCTCTAAGACATGCACTACGAAGCTGAACGATATCGGGACTCACCAGACGGTCTAATGTACCTGGGGCGGAATTTAGTCTAAAGATGACCAGTGTCGACGCCTAATTGTATTCGTGCATGTTGTGAATTCGATTTAAGGAACGGGACATTGTGATTTTATGAAACAGTAACTTAGTGGAATGGGGAAAGAAATGTGAGGTGCAAAGAATACAAGAGAAGAAGAATTTCCAACTTTATAAGAAATTCATTAGTAAGTTTAATTTCAAATTTCAGGTTTTTGTAAAGCTTTAAGAACAAACAACAAACAAATTTTAACAAGTCTGTTCACAAGGTGTTGACAAGTGTTGTGGTACGCATGTTGATTCCAAGTTCTTAGAACAAACTGTTAACAATTTACAACAATCGTACGTGATGAAACAATAATCATAATTATACAAAACTGATACAGTAACTGATACTGAACATTATAACTATATTGTTACAGCCTTGCATGTGTTTTGTCAATCTTGTTACAGCAGATCTGTATCAAAACTGTTATAGCGCAAACTTGTAAGAAATCTGGTATTCCAGCGAAGCTTGTTACAAGTTGTGAACAAGTTGCCTTTCGATATATTGATACGTAAAGACTCCTCCAAATTTGAATGCACTTTTATTTGTTATTAAATCTACATGTTTTCTCTACAGTTTTTCTATTAAACGATTCCATTATTTTTCCGTGATTGGCATAGCTGCAAACATACTTGGGCACTAAACAGAGTAAAGATTAGCTAAATTGTTGCGTTGTCTTTCAAGTCAGTTGAAACAAGTATTCATAAGAATAGACTCCAAACGTGCAAGATTTGGTATGTATTTAACTATGTGTAGGCGAATATGTTTGTGCAAATCGAAAACAGGATCCAAACAACGTGATTAACGATGTAACGGGAAGCCGACTTAACGGCAAACGCAACACTGGGAGAAGATCCACGAGAAGATCAGTCTTAAACTTAAACTAGAACAGTAAATGTTCACATATAAGGCAGAAATCGGTCCCAAAATATAAACTCTTCTCTGTGCCACGAAGTGGAGAAATGCGTGCGTGCACGTGAGCTGTTTATTTGTTCATTTCAACGTATATGGGAGTTCTCTTTCCAACAACATCGCTTATCGCACAGAATAAAACCAACTAATGTAATAGTTCACATGCAATGATTAGTTACCTCTTGAATCACGCCTCAAAAGCTGTGTTGAAAATTTAAATGCTTAACTCTTGACATATGATTACAGTTTTGCACCGTTGTACAATACATTTTGGTCGCATGTAAACAATTATTTCTCAGTCCAGAGACATAGACCAATGACTTGACATTAAGGTCGTTGTGATTTTATAGACATAACCAGAACTGGTGATTTTGGAAAGCGATATCTTTCCCTTGCCAATGTTGTAGTGAGGATATGCTGTTTACATTTAACGCACTTAAAATTACATAACTCAAAATAACCCAAGCAAAACGGTCTTTTGTCAAATGTGGAGACTGGCTCAAACAGACTAGTCATTTTAAATTATGCAACCGTGTGTCTTCATCCATCCGTGTTGTTGAATAATGAAAAAATTGTCGCGAAATTAGTAAAGATAAAATAGCAGTTTGTGAGAAAACTGCGGGTCTACGGAGTGGGAACTCTTCGGATTTGAATTCAGCGTTCTTGAAAGCGTTAGCTCATTTTACTCCACTAGAAGAGTTAGATTGACTCCTAGTGTAGCAAGAACGGAGTTAAGATTACTCCAAGAGTAAAAATAATGGAGCAAAAAATACTCCAATATCTGAACTCCTTTTCGGGAGTATATTTTACCCCGTAGTGGAGTAATATTTACTCTTAGTAGAGTAAAACATTTAATGTGGAGTAGCTTTAACTCTGATTTCAGAGTGAAATATACTCAATTTTTTTTCTCCCAAAAAGAGAGTTATTTTAACTCCTACGGTAGAGTTAAAATTACTCCTCAGAATTAACAGTGTAGTAATGTGACTGTCTCGTAAGATATATAGTAGTATTTTAAAGTTGATTTTCAAATTTTTACTTCCAATAGTAACCCATCAGAAAATAAGGCACACAAATAAAACTATGAAGTGATTAACACCGTACCGCTTACTACATCCTGTTATCGGTATCATATATGTTTATAATTGTTCAGCTTCAGAAATACAAACATAAGTAGAATACGCATTAACTATTTCACTCACGACTCATTTATATAATATTCCTCGATCGAAGTTTATATGATTATTTTTTCAACGTCACCGCGATAAATCAAAGAAAACTAAATCAAAAATCGACTAATAAAGATGAAGAATTCTGAAGGCGATCTAAATTATAATACGTTTCTGTGTTCCAAACTTTTTTGAACATATTACTTATTCTTGGTAAATATGGTACAATTATTGCACTTTTAAAAACAAGGATTGTTGAGATGTGTATATTATTTTGAAGACATGTTTGCTTTTTTGAAAGTTTTAAAAGATTACCGTTGCCCTTTTTTGTCGTTGGTACCCACTATTTTTCTTGTCAAGATTCTGGTTTGTAATTTACCTTCGGCATGCATAAACTTCATTGGGATGTTGAGAACATCCTGCACGCTCTGGCTAGATCGCTCCACCAATTGAGCCATCGAGCCAACTGGGATTGGTGGCGAGTCTTATCCAATTAACATATACAAAAAGATATAAGCTATACCAACATTCTAACCAATTAATTACTAAAGAAATCTGGATTGAAGAGTTAATTAACGCCAAGTACTATGTATAATTTTCTAAAAGATATTCACGTAACTTGCGTTTAAAAATACGAACTGACGAAGTGCATTTAATATTCTCTGGAAGTTCGTTCCATAATGAAACAGCGCGTTGATGGAAAGTCCGTTGGCCAGATGCACTCTCAAAAAATCGAATATTCAGGGAATTTGAATTCCTCGTTAAACGGTCGTCTTTCAAAAACGTAAGCTGTGAACTATGACCGTGCAGAAGATGCGCGTTATTGTTTATTTAGGCCCCAATACCACAGTATAAACAGTAGGGCCACTCAGCAGTGCAACATGTCCCCCTATTTTTATGCAGTTATCTGGCCAGAATAATGGCGGAACGGCCAGTTCAGCGTTCTTATTGGCCAGAAAAGGCAATTGACTGGCCAGAACCTGCATAATGAACATGCGTAATGAGGCATGCGTGGAGACACAAACTTCAAAGGTTCCGACTCGAGTGGCCTTTCTGTTTATTTCTATTCTGTGCCAATACACAGGGAATTGGTATTATTGTATCAATATGCGCTCGGAAGCGTTCGCTTGATTTGAAACATATGGAGCAAATGATACATATCTAATTTTTCCTGTAATTACATTATTATATATAGTACTGCAACGATTGATTTATTCTTTATTTAGTACCAAGACAAGTGTACCGTTGGGTGAAGGGATGAATGCAAGGACATAAGTAATCAGTTAATGTCAGTAGGCAATGTAATAATAGATCCAGTAGTGAGGTAAAGGAATCAAAATACAATTTGCATTAACGTATAAAGACGGTCTGGAATTAAATTTGATCAATATTCACGCTTGGCAAAAATGCATGCAAAATCGCCAATATGCGATATGCATATCCAGCGGTTATTCAAGTCAAAATATCCAATATTGGCTGCCTAGATGAAGTAATTGGCTTTATTCTTTCAAAATGGCGAACCACTGCTATAAACGCAATAAAGAATAAAACCCAATATTTTGGCAAATGATACAAAATTTGGTGAAACTAAATAGAAGAGATGTGGTACATCAGTTGTGAGCATTTTACTGTTGATGAACTATGGCGTGACAGTGAGCTACGCCACGTTTTTCTTCTGTGAAGACTGCTGTGGTTCCAGACTGCAGAGTACGGCAATGCCGCACCCGAGATGCCCCTCACGACAAATTTTGGCGCCCATGAGATTTGTTGCACAACAATTCTCACAGACCTAGTGCCCACAGAATTCGAACGCTCCGTGTACTTGTACAATGCATTTGGATTACTTTAGCTGAAACATACATCAAACAACAAATAGTTTCAAACAACAAATAATTACCCGATTCTCACACCCCTTGTGCTCATACATACAGAGTCATACGATAGATAGTTCATTATAATTATGCTATCATGCTTGGATTTAGTTGGACATACTGTGCAGAAAAATATAACATAATATGGTAGAATAATATTGTACAAAACTTCCCATTTCATGTGCAACAGTCCAACAACAACAAATATTTATGATCACGGGGTCCTCCCGTTATCCCACTATTGTGTTTAGCATTCTGACAAACGATTCTCATCTAAACAGTGCCTAAAGTCTACTCATCTGAAAAGTCAGCCATGACAATATGAGGACACTTTGGCGACTCCGTTCGTAATCTGTCCACAACTTTACTGACATTGTACCTCGAGGCCGCTCGTCCTCTTACATCAGAAAATAAAGGCGCCTGATGCCTTGCGATGCGACGTTTCTTGTCCCCATTGGTATACAACTGTGCTATCTCTTCCATGGTTTTAGGACACGAAATAGGGTTGGGCAGACTCCAGTCAACAATAGCTCTTTGCATCAATATGTCGTTGCTTTGTCCTCCATCTTTCTTATGAGCACTAATCACACTGTAAAAGCCTTCTACAACAGCTTCGCATCCTCCAGCAGACAATGCAACATCTAGTGCAATACACATTTCCTGTCCAAGGGACTCGTATGTGGACTGATTCTTGTAAAATTCTGCGATAATATGCTCCTCATTTAATCGTGCCTTTAGTAATGCCCCAGAGGCGAAACATAGCTCAAACCATCTATCTAACGAATTTTCGCTAAGCATGGGGGATGCAGCAACCAAGTTACTCTGTTTGAATTCAACAATTGCTTTCCCTTCCTCGTCCAGGAACATAGCGTCTGTACAGTTCCCCAGTCGTTGCCAAAACATCTTCTGCATTGTAGTCTTCAACCTCTTTAGGATTGTGGAGCTGTCATGTGGCAAGAGATCCAAATCATGGTCTTCATCTGCAAGCTTTTGGACGTGAGGAATATCACAGACATGCTGGTAGAATTCGCGAAATTCGTTGCTGCCATCTGCTTCCCATTCAATTCTGTCTCTTCGTGATATCACTAAATTGCCGTCCTGGACACTAAACTTACATAGATTCTCCACCATCCGTTCGATATCGAAGATTTTTTCGAGCTGTTTTACCGAGTTTGGGATAATGTCGTTGAATCGGGTGTCAAGTCCGACTTGCAAATCTTCGCACAACGTAACGAGATCTTTGATGCAATCTTTCGAACTTCGAGCATCCCAAGTATATATAGTCTGCCTCTTCCCATTTTGCACTTTTGTGGTCTCGTCGACAACCAGCCAGCCAGCTAATACAGGTACACCCTGCAAGAAATATACAAATCCATTAGCCAGGATATTGTGAAATAATTAATCAACTGGGGAGAGGCACTTGAGAACAGCATGTTGTAAAAGCGAAATGGAGTGAGACAAAGAAACCAAAAATGACAGAACGGGAATCTTGTGTATTTTTACATTTACTGTACCTGGAAGGTACCTTTAATATGATCATCATCATCAACTTCACCAACATCTTCATCATCAACTTCCGAGGAAGTCAGTTCTTCTAAATGCAGAGACAACTTTGGCAACAGCTCTTTCGAAGGTTTGGATCCCGCTTGCACTTCTTTTAAATTGACTTCGATCTTCTTCAGTACTTCCTTTAATCGGGTAAACCAGGTCACAATTTTCCAGGGTGGAAGATTCACAGCCTGTGTCCGAAGCATGAGTGAAATGACTGGTTGCAGGATATCAAGAGTTCCACAGAGATCAATCGCATAATCTTGACCACGAACCTTCAGATGAAAGAAGTTTAGAGTTATTATTGCTTTAAAGACGCGATTGATAAAGGTACTGTAGCAGGCAATGTGATCTTTATAGTTGTTTTTTTTTCTTTATACAACAAACCTGATATTTTGTCTCCTCATCATCATCATTTTCGTTTTCTCTGCATCTTCTAAATGCTTCCATCAAAGCTTTGTAGCTGCTGTAAATCTTGTCCCACTGTTCGTATGAAGAGCTGAAGAAACGTGTTGTGGCAAACGTTACAGTCTCCAGAGCCTTCAACTTGAGGGAAGCTGCCAAGCCTTTATATTCCAAATGACCACGACCACTTCCAAACATGGTGTGAAGCCTGTTCGATCTTTTAATTAGTCGCTTAAAGAACGCTGATGATGCATCACTTTCCCGCAGTTTTACCATTACAAGGTCCATCCAGTGGGACACATCCCATGGTGTCAGAAAGAATGGGTCTGGTTGGTTGTCATTGCCCAGTTCCGCATTGAGAGCTTCCTGAAAAGTGTTGGCTTGGTACTGGCCATCAGCGTGAACGGCTAAAATTAAACATATATTCAATACTACAATGAAGCAAATGCTTATTTACAGTTAAAAACGATAAAACTAGCTACAAGTGCGGTTACTCCAGTTTCAAGCTCATGGCAACCGCTATAAGCACGAAACTCAGTGACCAAATATGGAAAATAATATTTTCATGTCTAATTTTGATTAACATACAGTACCTCTGACATAATTCATGTCATTTTGGCAAAAGTCTAGTTTATTCCGTAGAACTGTCACCACCTGCTTTGCAAGATCGTGTCCACTTCCCCCTTTGATTTCGTTTGTTTCTCCAGAAATTGAATAAACAAGAGGAGCATCCAATGGCAATGCAACACGTTTCCCATTAACAGGTAAGAGTACTAAAATCGCGTGGTTGGTGTCTCTATGAGGTGTAGACTTGTCAACAGCAACGGATATGTGAGGGCGTAGACCAGTGGATAGCAACGGCTGTTGTAAAAACTTCTTCGTTTGTAAAATAACATATTCATATGCAGTTTTGACTATGTCTGGGAACTGATTACTGATAAGAAAATAATTTATCAATTTATCAGCCATGGATAATTAAAACCTAACGCAACAATATATATATATATATATATATATATATATATATATATATATATATATATATATATATATATATATATATATATATATATATATATATATATATATATATATATATATATATATATACATATATATACAGGGTGTATAAAAAAAAGTAGACAATTTTGAAACGGCTCTCAACCTCGCCAAACGGCTTGAATTATAAAGTTTTGTATTAATATACATTGCTTGGGCACTTACGGTGTGGAATAAATGAAAATATTCTGAAATTTTAATGTTTCAAACCCAGGGGTGTCCGTATTTTGAAACACATTAAAAATGGCTTGCGCACAAAATTTAAAGGCTTAAAGGTAATTTTGAGTTGGTAGATAGAAAATATGTTAGGTGTTTTGTTGCTGTTCACCTAACATCCTACATTGAGGCGCTTCGCGAAACAGAGAGCAATTTCAGATTAGTCTATTTTTTTTATACACCCTGTATATTCACTTTATATAATTTACCGTCCATGTCCAATATTGCCAACATCTGCACCACAAGATGAAAGAAAACCGACCATAGTCTCGTACGCCATTCCAGCAGCTTTCATTTTGCACACTTGTATTCCAGCGCTGACCAAATTGGTGTTGACATCCATATTTCTTGCCTGTATCTTTCTTTCTTTCATAGCATGTTGTTTGGCCTTGAAATGCTCCTGTCCGCCACTTCGAATCGAGCTACATCCAATGTGCTCTATCAGCGCATTCTTAAAACTGTACCATTGCTGGTTTCCACCAGCCATCAAATGTTCAGTTTTCTGCCTTTCATATGTCAAACCATGCCCCCAAGAAGAGTTTGTATGTAGACTGGTTGAGATGATAGAAATTATCAAAATAATATATTATTAACAACATACAATACTTCTTAAACCTAAAGATGATGATGTACAGTAATTCAATAATACGCACTCTGAATATAAACCCATAAATAGTATAATTAAATAATACAGCAGTAGTTGCTCGAATTCAATGTCTACATTAGTGCATTACGATTTTGAACGACATTGCAATTATTCGCATTGTTGCTCTATCACCTATACTATTTGTTATTTTGTCCAAATGTCACAAAATTTTACATCAAGGGAGAGTGTTGATCGAGGTGTTGATGGTTCTTGTACTTACCAACGTCATCCTCAGGGTCATGATCGAGATATAACCCTGGGGGCGAGGTTGTGTACTTACATCCTATAATATAAAAATACTTACATTTTCTTCTTTGGTTGCGATATGAAAAAGTTCTGACAGGTCATGCATGTAATTTTGCAGCCATCATCTATGATTTTGATAACAATGTCTGGGTGCTTAATTTCCATAAGATTTGATGCAGTTGTCAGGGTTGTTACATCAGAGTTTACGGCAAGTTTAACTGCTTCTGGGTGATTTTGCTCTGTGACAGTGAATGACTCAAGTATCACTAATATACGGTTAATATCCGATTGTATTTTCTCTACTGGGGATGGTTGGGGTTTCTCTTCAGTAATAACAAAGCCTGACAGAGATTTCTGGACAGTTCCTGAAGAAGAACAAGTCTTCTCATTCATGGATTCTTGACTCCCTTCACCACTGGCAGAAGTGCAACAGTCGTTGGCAGCTGAAGTTGAAACTTTATCAGCAATAGAGAGAGAAATACCAAACATATCACGATCACTTGGTGTTACTGCTGTGTCCTTGCAGCTCATACTTCTGTTCTTGGTCGAAGTACTTGATTCAGTTGATTGCATAGTATTGGTTTGCTTCTTTTCTCTAATCACCTTCCTTGCCTTTTCATGATTTTCTGGTACAATCATTGATAAGTAGAGGTGTTGCTGTTCATTCTTGTGTACTTGCATCCAATGCCGTTTTTTGTAAAAATCTCTACCACGTGCAATCCTGGCTCCACATTCCAGACATACATGTTCATCAGCCTTCCCTTTTGCTGGTGGCTCCTTAGCAAGTTTTTTCACTTTCTTGGCAGGCATAAGCTTATCACTGCTAGCATCTGTACTTGACAACCGACACCGTTTAAATCCAGCCCAAGGATTATTCGATCTTGCAGATAATTGGATTGGTGATGTTGATTCACTCTCTAGCACAGAGGCAGTACTTGATTTTGACTTCAATGAATATTGTTTATGTGCTGAATAAATAAGTATAATTAATTACTTTTTTATCCCAAACCATTCCCAGGAAAGATTACTAATTCCAAATGAAAAGAATTCCCCTAGAAAAGGCAAGTTCCTTGCGGCTTCAGTTCAAACATGAGGTGGTGGGCAGTGAGATCACTTGGAGTCTGGGATGTCACAGATGTGTCTCTCACAACATCACTGATCTCAAAAGTTCAAACCATAGCGGAATGCCATAAAAATGTTTTTCATTTTTCTATTTTTTTAAACATATCAGAGGAAAACTACTTAATGATTTTATGCATTGAGTCCAATAGTGAATAGTCCATGCTTGATTCCAGATTTCCATTTTCACTTACTGACTTACCATTGTTATTTGATTCTGAACAGTGAGAACAAACGACTTTCTGTCCATAACCCTCCTCGTATCCTTCTGCGGGTTTGCCACAAAAGGCATGCACATAGCGTTTACACATTACACATTGATGAGCTTGCCCAACATTTCCAGCCTTACATACCCAGCAGACATCACATTTTTTTTCAAATGTCAAAATTTCTAAAGAATTACACAGAAATAGCATCATCAGTCTTACAGTCTATAGCTCAGTAACTATGCAACAATCAAATTATATGACGTCAAAATATGAATAATATATATTAGTTCATGAATGATTAATGATTTGAGACCATACCTTCGGAATGTGATACCTCACTGTCACTGCCAGCGCTTTCTTCGGCCATCTTTGACGAATTTTGTTTGACGACGTTTCCCGCGCAATGCCACAACACACTGCATCCGCAATCCACCGCAATCAACGGAATTTCAAATTATCATCATAGACTTCATATAAGTTTTGTAAATCAAAGTCGTAAAAATTATTCTCATTTGATTCGCATAAAAGTTAAAAGCCGTTTGTATGAGAAAAATAAATTTGCAAAATTACATATTAGCAAATAAATGTATAATTTGAAACACATTACTTGATTAGTTCATTTTAGAGGACTTACAACAAATATTAATTAAGTTGTTTAATTTAATATTGCTCTCGGCGGCGCCCTTGGCCGAACTTTAGCCCGCCCCTAGGAACGTTCTTCCGCCCTTCCATCGTATTTTTTCAGCTTTTCCGCACTCGAGATCTCGGCGAAATGTGCCGTACTCTGCAGTCTGGCTGTGGTTGTATGCTGAAGTGAATCTGAATATAATGTGCAAGTTTTAGCAATATCTATTGAGGATATTTGTGGAAAAAAAATTTTGTTTACAAGTTTTTACCTGTTGGGTATTCTCGAAAAGCAGTCATGAAAAGAAATAGCTCGCTGAATTGCGCATTTGGGTCATAAAATGTAGGATTGAAATGACATGTATGAATTTGTAAACAAAATTTACCTATACATTATAAACAGTGGCGGATCTAGCGTAAGTCAAAATAAATTACCACAGCTCATTCTAGGATATATTTACATTTTAAAATACCTTCAAAGCAACTTCATTGGTTAGATTTTATTCTTTTCAAATTCATAACCTATGACATTGTTATAAAGTTATTTTGAATTTAAAATTGAGCTGCTATAATTTATTTTGACTTACCCTGGATCCGCCACTGATTATAAAGTATAGCCATCAAAATATAAAGTAAAGCAAGGAAGCTTTCCATTTTCATCCTCGCAATTACATATGAAATATTATATAAATGTACGTATGGCATACGAACAGTATGGTTGGACAATAGACACAGTAATCTTGTGCTGTGTGAGATGTTTTGATAATACAAGAACTCTGATGTTATAGCAAGTAACAATGCTCAAGGGAAAAAAGAAACCTGGGTGAGTGGGAAGTTCTTAATGACCTTCCTTACTTCATTCCTTTTTGGTACTTTAGTGCAATAAATGTGGATAACACCTGCTATTCCCCAACCATTCCCCTTGCCCACCAAACTCAACACATGATCAGACAATTATGGAAAAATTCTCAGACTTTTATCTATTATATACTGTTTAGTAACTAATTTATTAGGTATCAGGATGTACAAGTGTTTTGTTTATAATCAATACTTTTAGTGTACAGTAATTCATATAATGGTTGTAATTGGTCTATTTTTCAATTATATATTATGTATTATATACAATGTCTTTTACTGTTTTAGTTTACTTTGTATTCTCATTGGTTTGGACTTTTAGTACGCATAAACAAGATAAAAACTCTTTCCTTGACAAGTAAAGTGAGTGTTTATCATCCATTGGGCTCAAACAACAAAGTAAGATTGGGTTTGCCAATCAACTATGGTGAAAGATCATAACATTCACCAACAAATTTGTACAGCAATAGAGTGAATGATGAACAGTATGGCAGCACTATATAGCTTTACAAAGTGCAATTCCATACACACATTGTGTTGACAGATCCTTGAGTTAGGCTATTCTACAATGCCCCCTCCCCTTTCCACCTCTTTGATCCACTGAAATTGATCTATTTCTGGCCATTGTTTAGTACTGTACAATGCAAGTAAATGGGCCAAAATTTATTGGATTGTGAAGGAAAGAATTTTCATGTCAATCAGCAAGTGACACATGCTATTAATTTTATTTGTTGACAAATTCAGTGCCCCCTTTTCCTCATTCAGTAATATTGTTTAACATTAGAAAAGGCAAAATAATATAACAGTATGCATTGGAGCACATCAAAAGAACTTTTGTGCTGCTATATCTATGAAATTGCCCTTTCAAGTATTTCATTAATTGTTCTTTGAACTGGCTGGCAAAGGCCTCACATGCTATTAATTTTATTTGTTGACCAAATTCAGTGCCCCCTTTTCCTCATTCAGTAATATTGTTTAACATTAGAAAAGGCAAAATAATATAACAGTATGCATTGGAGCACATCAAAAGAACTTTTGTGCTGCTATATCTATGAAATTGCCCTTTCAAGTATTTCATTAATTTTTCTTTGAACTGGCTGGCAAAGGCCTGCTTGGATTGAGAGCACACATAGGTTGTGGTAAAGACTTTTGCTGCCAGCTGATGTAGTCAGGTAAATAATGACCTAAAGAAGACAAACCCAGTGTCACTCTGGTGTGTCAGCAATCAAGATGCAAAGTATTGATGAGCTGACTGCCAGTGTGATTTTAATAAAAGCAACCACACACAGGATGAATTTTCCATGTTGCTGCTGCAGTGTATTTAAAAACAAATCTGACCCTTTCCCCGTTTTAGGTAGTAAAATAAGATGACATGATTTCTTAATAGCACATTTGGAAATCAAGTGTCAACACACATCTCAATCACAGACTCTGTCACTTTATATATAATAAAACTAAATGTATTGGCCAACTCGTGAATTCTTTACATGATACAAAAAAGAGCTGAAACACTTTGTAATACTACCATAGAACTGGAAAAATGTCTCGTAGGTATTTACTACCAAATGTAGAAGGCCAGTATTTTAAAATAGAAACAATACGTAAAAATATAATTTGCCTAAATGTACAAAGTACAAACAAATAGACATATAGTCATACAAGAGAAATCTGTCAGAAAATGGGCCTGATTACCGATAAATAACACCCAACAGTTTATTTACTTCTTAATCTAAATGATTTATCCAGTATCCTCTGTTTTTTGCTTTCTTTGACAGTTTTTATATCCGTTTCTCTACTTCATATGTGTGCAGACAATCAATTGTTATTACAGGAGTTCCAGATATCACCCGTAAAACATGCCCTTTTTTATGACTTTATAAAACAAAAACTTTGAAAACAAAAAACATACGATTTTAAGTTCCCACCTTAACTTTAAAAATACGCAAAAATTTTTACGATCCGAGTAAAAATCAAAAAGATATAACTAGCCGAAAATTGCGAATTTTTTCTAAAATTCGCAATTCACCCGATTCGCGCACGCACCCTCGAAGCAAAATTCGTTCACAGAAAGGGAAACAACGTAACCATAGCAACTTTGGTATCAAAATTATCCTCGTAATTCCCCCTTTCAAATTCACTAGGTTTCCTATACTCCCCGACAACCCTAAACTTCTAGCACCGCTCGAAATATTGCGCAATTTAAGAAGACACATTAGTCACCAGTCTCCGGTTAATTTACGCACGGACGGCAAAAAATTGGGACATTTTGAATTGGCGATTTTGCATACATTTTTGCCAAGCGTGATTAAGTTCATCAAATAGCTCCAGACCTGTAACTTCATTTTTGGAAACCTATGACTTACATGATTGATTGAAATCAAATATTTACCTCGTACCAAGGTTGGGGGAGTGATGGAATGATAATTTCTGATCAGTTTTTATTGCCTGAACAAACATCCTCCACTTTGTCAACAGTACGGGTTCAAGCCGAAACGAAATATCATGATTACTGCAAGTGCACTACACTGAAAACAAAGCTCGTAAAATTTGGAGAGAATTAACGCTCAACAGCACCTCTTACAACATCCTGTTGGCTTTATTGTATAACTAATCATTAATCTTCAGCTAGAGAAAAGTAAACAGTGTCAATTCAAGGCAAATAATAGTAAACAGAAATATGGCGTGGGGGCATTCATGGAAATAGATTTGGTTGAACATTTGTACAACGCAGTTTTTCCAGGAAAAGATCTTTTGTTTACAATCTGTAAAATATTACAGATGATAAAGACCGAACAAAGATTTCATACATTGTAAAAAATCTTATTACAACGTCATGCAACACATACATACCCCAATTGTCTTAAAATCAACGCGTGACTATTTCATCAAGCAATTTGAGCTTGTTAAGAGAACTTCCGGTGCAGTAATAAAAACATAAGGTATTGTTTCTCAAAAAATGACTATCGGGTTCCTTTCAATTAACTTTACACTAACACCTAATGGCAAAAACTGCGAAGCGTTTTGGGGGATTGGTGGGTCTTACGCGAGTGCCGAAAGGGCCGCTAGGAAAGTACGGGGCAGGGCTGTTTTGAAATTTAGGCTTCTAAAATGGCCTTGAATACCTACGTTTTCAAATTTTGTACTCAACGCAGCTATCTACAGTGATATGAGATCACATATTTCCACTATGTTTCAACGTAAAACTGCTGCTTGCATAAGTTTACTTATATTCATGTTTCACTCAATCGCACAAAAACTGATGATAAAAATGTTTACACAAAAAATGTATTCAAAATTATAAAAATATTCGACAGGTTAAAATCTAGCGTACAATCCAGCCCCATGGTGTGGGGAACCATGACTTTTCATTCTCAACTTTCAGAGTAATATTGCTCTGCATGTGACACGAAACCCAAAAATTCTTTCACTTAATATAAATAGTATAGGAAAACATGACGTACTTAATTATCATGTTAATACAAAATATATATGACACAAAACAAACTGTATACATATTCGAAAAGTTGGTTATAGTTCTAAGGATTTATTCAACATTGCTTATAGTGGAGTTTTGTGACCTAAAGTTGTTGTAGTAAAGCTAACTATAAATTTATAAACTTCCTGTTGTTGCTAAAAAGGAGCTAGGAGGCAAATAACATTTAGCATCCGGTCCAAACGACTAATCACAGCTATACGAGCAGGATAACAAATAAACACCCAGCGAAGTTAACTGTACTAGAGACAATGCGCCAGGCAGTCAATAAAGTGAAAAAGATGAAATTCTGGACTGTTTTCGGATTGTTCATTGCAGCGTTTACTGCATGCATTTATCGAGGTAGGATACGGCGAAAAGACAAAAGAATATGACGTTTTTGAAGAAAAGGTCCTGGAAGATTTCTGGTATTTATCATTAAGAATATGTAAATATTGTTAGTTGTGTCAAAGAACATAAAACAGACACTATAGTTGTATGTCGTATTAAATACAATGAATCTGCTTGGACTTTTAGTTCAGTTTTTACGGTCATAGCTAATAGGTATATTATAACTGTTGGTCAGTCTAAAACTTCGAATTGAGCTTTAATTAGTTTAAGATCAAACACTCTAGACTGACGGGTATTAGTTGTGATATTAAAGTCCGGCCGGTCATACTCAGAATCTGCCTAATTTTTGTCGACACCATAACCCTTTTTCTATACTGCCGACCTCTCAGTCAACAATCTTGATCCCTAAGTTTAAGGAAGACTACGAAATTCGTTCATAACATTGTCCAATATTAATTCGCAATTTGCTCTAAACTATGTCACTCACAATATATAGCCATGTGCATTCACTAGACATATACGTTATTACAAAGAATACTATGGCTATATATCAATTGCATGCTATAAGAATGATATTTTTATGACCTTTTTAAAGGTTGAATAGGACATAATGTTAGATATTTTAATAACAAGGGAGATATTCCCTGGTTTTACTATCCCTTGTTTGCAATAGTATGTTTTGTGCTGTTAATTTTCCTATATCGAGCATGCCACTTATTTGCATTTCTATTGCAATGATTTACGTATCTCTTTATTTCGTAAAGTAATCATTAAAAAACAGTTAGCGCTTACAAAAACCTGCTGGAAAAGGTGCAAGAGTAAACTACATACAAATCATGGATCTTAAAAATGATTAAGATGTTTAACTTACGTGAAGTTCCTGGTTTGTAATCAATGGTTTGTAATCTGGATGTGCCAGACAATTTCGATTGCGCGCATTCAGAATTTTTTGTAGCTTTGTTTGGTAGGTGTTTCCCCATATAAGATTCCCATAGGTAAGACGATAGCAACCTGATATACGCCAGACCCCGACGGCTGGGTGGGATGTTAAGCTCCCAAAATTTCAAATATTGTCTGAACGTCAGTCCCAAAATAATTGTGGAACCACAGAAGATTAGTATAGGTAATAGTATGGTTTCGAGTGCAATTACGGATAAACAAGCACGAGTGAGTTTTTAAAAACTGCAAAATAGCACGAGTCCGAAGGACGAGTGCTATTTGCGGTTTTTAAAAACTCACGAGTGCTTGTTTTCCGTAATTGCACGAGAAACCATACTATTACTTGATAATAATATATATATAGAAATGATCGAGACAAGATGACAAACATCCGGTGATCATGAACGCACCAATTTCCGGTCGTTTTAATTAAATTGTTATTGTAATAATTCAAAATACACCAAAATAACTGTACAAGTTGGTTGTTTTTTACCGTATATTACACAACATTTGTTAATTGTTTTAATGACAAAATATTTACGGCAGTCCGTGGCGGGTTTCTTCTCAAATTTTTAAAAATTCCAACGTATAAAAGTTTTTTAACGTTCTCGTAAAACGAAATATTCAAACAAAGTTCAAGTCGAACTAGTCGGAATCGCTTTCAAACATGAGAGTTCGCCGTCGCTTTGGTTCTGAAATTTGAACATCCGAATCCGATCGGCTGGGTGGTATGACATTAAAGGTGACATTGCAGTTGTGGAAAGAGTTATCAAACATCTGATGCTTGTTTTCATGTCTTACTAATGACTGGCTGAAACATGGTTTGTCGAAGGCCATATTTGTTGTTGTGGAACCCGATCGTTTGTCGTCGATATTGAAGGAAGGGTTAGATATTTGCAAGTTGTTTCGTCGGGATATTTTTGTAGAAAGATCTCGTTGCTCAACTTCGTCTCCTTCGTCGTAGTCGTCAAGGGACTGCAAGTTGCGATGGCCAGTAACTTTCACGATGGAGGATCGCTCGACATTAGTTTTTTTCAACTTGTTGACCAAAGTCTTTCGAGCGCTGTGGTTTGTCAGTTTCTTGTAGGTGGCTTCGAGTGACGATCCGGCTACGATTCGCTTCATCATTTCATTGATACGATTGATGCCCATTGGTTGTGCTTTATACCAAATCTCGTCTTTCGCGCCGTAGTTAACAGAAAGGTAAAAGGGGCCTGTTGTTTTCATTTGTTTTGGTCGTCGTGACTAGTACTCTCTAAAAAGCGACACTGGACAACGTTCTCCTCCTGTGGCAAACACTTTTGGTGAGAAATCTCGAGACTTTTTTGATAATCCGCCACCTCTTGTTTTAGTCAGCCCTTCGGCGAATTCGACGTACTCTTGTCCGTCATCGTCTTTGCGAAGTGCAAAGTCGTCCACTTTCATGCTGTGGTGCTCTTGGCGGCCTCGCAAACCAAAATATTGTGTGAGTATCCACCAAATTGTATTGACTAGGCTTTCTGGGCTATTGTTTCCAAGTTTACCAGCTACCCATAGCACTTCTTCCTCCTCCTTCGACAAACTTCTTGCCTTGTTTTGACGCTTGCCTTTTCCTTCTTCGCGAAGTCGTCTGGCTTTCCCTTCGAGCACTTGCTTTGAAGTGGAAAACTCCCTGTCACAAATAATGGACTGTTTATAACCGTGTTCTTTTAAATGTCGGTCAAGAGCTGCAATCATAACACGGAGGCTGTCTGGCTCGTAATCTTCGCCGTCTTTATTTCTCACTTCGGCGTAAAATTGTTGAAGAGCCGTGTCTAACTCGCTTGTTTCGTAAGTTTCAATTTCTTCGGGAAATCGTTTTTGTTTTGCCCAGCTTTTAAATACGGTTATCCAAAATTTAGTGCTCGTTGACGTGTTTTTGTTTTTGGCATTATTTTGAAGCTCATGAATTGTGCAAGTCTCGACATTTGGAAATCTTTCACTACTGGCACCGGCCATATTTGTTTTTGAAATGAGCAAAAAATTTATATTTTGGTGGGAATTTGTGTTAGCCAATCAGATACGTTTGTTACAAAATTTTTCACTGTTGTTACAGATTTTTGCACTGTTGTTACAGATTTTTGCACTGTTGTTACAGATTTTTGCACTGTTGTTACAGATTTTTGCACTCCTATTTGGGATTAACTGCACTCGAATCAACCAATCACAGTCGAGAAACATTTCTATGTATATTATTAGTGATTAAACAGTCACCAATTGCAATTTTCTTCTGGTAGAATATAACAAAATTTGCAACCATTCTACCAGAAATCAATGCTCAGATAATAGGACATGGCCTTTGCAAAGGTCAAGATTTTAATATTTTCCCTGACCAGTCTATAAAGAACAATTATGTATTAGCAAGCGTCTCCGCCATGACAAACGTGCACATTTAAAAAAAAATTAACGTGCACGACGGGAATCAAACCTACGATCTTTGCTAGCCAAATGCTCTGCCAGCTGCGCGACGCTGTCAGATCGGTTCGAGCACGTGATATTTCGGAACAGAATCTGGTTCCTTTAATATAAACTCCAAGTAACACCATAAACATCATTTACACCTGCGTACATAACACCAAGAAACATAAAAATCATAAAATATAAAAAAAGACATAATCTAAATCAAAGATTTGCATCTTGAAACCCAGGATACGGATTGCAAGACGACAATGGATTGTAATATTTTGATTTTAATTACAATTGCAAAATCTTCAGTCTGTCTGATAATGATTTTGCAATAAAATCGAAATATCACAACTCATTCTCATCTTGTTTTAATCCATGTCCTAAGTTTAAAGATGTTAATCTTCGCATTATGTTTTATGTTATAAAAACTAAGTTGATCTTGTATGTTTTAAACCATTTCCATGTCCCTCTGACTAGGTTAGCATTTGCGCATACTTTAGCCCTCTTAAGCTTCTAAGTATTTGTTTGCATTTCATCAGACATTTGTCAAATGAGGTAGCGGCTGGAAGTTTAATAATTCATTCGTAAATATCCCACCCTGCAGCTGCTGAAACTAATGTCACAGGAAGACCTTATGTATCATCCGGTTCAAGAGGCGACAGTTCACATAAAAGAGAAGGAAAACGGCCAAGCAACCAAGGTGAAACAGCATATAACAGGACACAACCTATAAAACACCTAATCAAGAAATAAAAATGAAATTATGGACAATTTTGACATTGTCTGTTGCAGTACTTGCTCTGTTTTTCCGAGTTGGAGAAACTGAAGAATCCGATGATTTTGAAGAAAAAGCCTTAGAATATGGCGCTAGCGAGGTAGAAGATGCGGAATCGTAAGTTTGTTTAAAGTTTTAGATTGACTAGGCTATTTAATGCACAATACACAGCTTCCACAATTTACTCGTAAAGCACCATTACCATAGGGATGTCCTCGCACAGATGGATTGGATTCCAAAACAAGAAAAGACAAAGAACTTTTGTGTAATATGTAACATTTTAAAACGCGCGCACGAGTAGGAGTGTCGTATGCGGTATTGATATTCACCCCCACCCCCCCCCCCCCCCTATGTAGCATAAACTTGTGCTTGCTTTTTGAAAGCCCTTAGCAAAATTTTAAAAATTACTTAACTAGGGGCTGTATAAGAGTTTAAACTCATTATTTAATTCCAAACCAGATTTTATTACAACTTTTGCATTCCTAGCGATTACACCCTGAAAGATATGAACAATCCTCCATTGGCTAAAGATGACGAATCTGCAATGATAGAACGTTCACCGTTTCCTCGCAAGCGATGGCGCGTACGCGTACGAATCAGAATTGATAAAAACCTACTGAAGAAACAGAATTCATAGCCCAAGAAGTACGTACTCTAAATGTTGCTTCAATTCAAGTTAAATCTACAGGTTGGCCATATTTGGCGCAATTAGGATCGGTTTAGATATAAAAACATATTCGTAGAGTAATGAATCAAATAGACTTTGTAATAAAATCATTAAAACAGATAGTGTAATAAAAACATATTCGTAGAGTAATGAATCAAATAGAATCAAATAGACTTTCATAATGCACACACATGCTCACACTGTTCGGACGTGCAATCTTAAGCTCTGTATTTGATCATCTAAATTCTCTGATTCTTAATGCCTCCTAAAAAGAAATCTGCCGTGGCACAAGCTACAGTTGAAGAGGGATCTGATAGTACATCTCCATCAATGGAAAATATGATTTCTTTTGAAGAAATCCTGAACAAGCGATTGACCGAACATACCAAGGAGTTAAATGTTATTGTAATGAAATCAAAAGAGGCATTGCAAAATGACCTAAAAGCAATTCAAGCGAGTCAACAGTTTATGAGCGACAAATTCGATCAGATTCTAACAGAAATCACCCAGCTTAAGGCTGAAAATGCTCAACTAAAACGGGAAGTTAATGAACTGAATGATAAAGTGTCTAAGCTTGAAGAAGAACAGGAAAATATCAACTCGTACAGTCGAAGAGATTGCCTTGAATTTCAAGGGATACCACAGAATTCGACTGAAAATACCGATGAATTAATTATGCGTGTCACTAATTTGGTTGGCGTTCAAATAACTTTGAATGATATATCTATTTCCCACCGTTTGCCGCCTAGAAGAAGATCAACTCCACCCATCATCGTTAAATTCACAAATCGACGTACAAAAGATCTTATTTATCAAAATAAAGGAAAATTGAGGTCTAGATCTTCGTCTGATATTGGTTATGTTAATACAGATAACAAGCTATATATTAATGAAAGCTTAACTCCTCGAGCTAAAGAGTTATATTTCAAGGTACGTGAATTTCGAAATGTACATCAGTTCAAATATGCCTGGACAAAGAATGGGAAATCCTTTTTGAAAGAAAATGATGATGCTAGATCTATCTCATTCAACACATTGCAAGAGTTTAATCGATTTAAGGCGAATTATCGTTGACTATAAGAAATGTGCTCAAGTATATTACTAGTATATTTTACTATTTTGTTTAAACCATGGCTTCATCTCTGAGTTCAATGTTGCCTTTTTACGCCCTAGATGATGGTAGCTCTAATTTGGAAATATTTGAGTTAAATATTGGGCCAGTAAATTTTGAAATAGATAGGTTGAAAAATTTGAGTTATAATCCCCTGTTTGCAAATGCAAATCAACACCTTAACCTCGTCAGTGATGCGGATCCTGATTCACATTTTTATTGTGATTTAAATTATTTTTGTGATTATTTAATTGAGGATCAATTCAATAAACTTATTCAAAATGAAATCAATGGTTCTAGTCAATTTTCTTGTATTCATTTCAATATTCGTAGTTTGGATCGAAATTTTAATAAACTAACTAACTTTTTGCAAAATCTAAATGTACAATTTTCTGCTATTGGTATTACTGAAACTTGGTTGCAAAATGCGAGTCACTCGCTAGATATGAATGGCTTTAATTTTTTTCATAAACATCGATCAAATAGAATTGGCGGAGGTGTTGGTCTGTATTTATCTGAAAATTTTGATTCGAGAATCCGTGATGATCTATATTTCGATAATGATGCAATAACTGAATTGCTATTTGTTGAAATAAATAATTCTATTGGTAAAAATATTATAATTGGGGTAATTTACAGACCTTCTGACCAAGATGTAGCTAGCTTCTTGTCTAGTTATAACAAATTACTTAATAAAATTACAAAGGAAAATAAGATTTGTTATATAATGGGGTATTTTAACTTGAATTTGTTAAGATTCCAGCAACATTCGCTGACTGGTGAATTCTTGAAGCAAATGTACTCTAATGCATTTTTTCCTTTGATTCTTCGTCCATCCAGAATAACATCTCATTCCGCTACGCTAATTGATAACATATTTACCAATCAACTACACAGTAATTTGAAAAGTGGTTTGTTGTTTACTGATATTTCTGATCACCTTCCAGTTTTCAGTATTTGCCATGAAACCGTTCAGACAGTAAATAGGGAAAATGAAATAATAAAAATTCGAGAAAAAAATAACTATAACTTACACAAATTTAGGGAACAACTTTCCCAAGTTAATTGGTTGGAACTTGAAGGATCTAATGATCCCAATCAATCTTATAATGTTTTCCATTCCAATTTTTCTAATATATATAATTCTTGTTTTCCGATTAAGCAAATAAAAAGAAAACATCATTTCTCGATGAATAGTGAAATAAATAGTGAAATACATAGTTTCAATACAAGAAATTCCTTTAAGTATCATGTCCCTCCTTGCAGAACAAATATCAGAAAATTTTCGGTGTGCTTTCAAGGTCCAAAATTTTTTAATTCTCTTCCTAATTATCTTATAAACATTGTGTCAACTATATTATTTAAAAAAGAATTAAAACATTATCTGTCTCTTAATTACTAAGATCCTAAGTATTTAACTAGTAGATAATTTTGATTCGTCCGTGTTTTGTATTTATAACTAGAAGGTATTTATTACTGTATGATATGTGTATGTGTGTAAATAAGGGAGCCCAAATTTATATAAGCCTCGTGGTTTCATTTTGGGCTTCCTTGTCACCAACATTATTTCTTTATATTTCTTTATATAATCCAATTTATGTTTCATTTGTGTGATATGTGGTGATTAATCAAATTTGAATAAATTGAATTGAAAAAAAAAATTGAATTGGTGTAGACTCTGGAACAACCTAGACAACGAACTAAAACAACTTCCGTTCGATACATTCAAGAAGAAAATAAAAGCAAACATGTTCGATCATTATTTTAACTAGTAATCTATTTTAGCCTGGTCAAATTACAAGATGTAACATTTTAAACAATTTTTAAAATATGTAAATGTTAGTATTAAATTTATACGCAGATATGTAAATAAGTATTGAAAAACCCTGTTGGGAATGCTTATATTAATAATAATAATAATAATAATAATCACGGAAAAATAACCCAGCGGGCATATCGACGTCGGATCGACGTCGATTCAACGTCGTGGTCGACGTCGAAACGACGTCAGTTTCAGGTCGAAAACGCAAATCGAATCGACGTTGGTCTTTCGACGTCGAAACGACGTCATGAAGTCGACGTTGAAACGACGTCAGGAATTCGACGTTGAATCGACGTCAGGAAATCGACGTCGAAACGACGTCGATTTTAGGTCGAAAACGCAAATCGAATCGACGTTGATTTATCGACGTCGAAACGACGTCAGGAAATCGACGTTGAAACGACGTCGATTTCAGGTCGAAAACGTCAGGCGCCAGCAAATCGACTTTAAAACTAAAACGTAAAAACAGAAATGGCAAACTGAAACAACAACTAGGCGTTTAGTGTAATATTTACTAGAAATACATGCATGCAGCAACCCCTCGCCACTAACTAAGAGCATGCAACTATATTTTCGGAATTACATGAAGTATTGAAATAGGTTGTTGTCATAGCAACACGGCAATTGTTATTCTTTCTGTATATTTTTTCAAAATGACAAAATATTGAGTTTTTAATCCTTGTTTTATTACTGACAATTTTTTAAAATGGCAATTTTTTTAAAACATTTGTCATCGGTATGTTATTACGCCTAATGTAAGCTTAAATTTGGTATAAAATACGACCTATTAATTACATATATTAGACGTTTTGCAATATCTATGAAACTAAATTTTTATCTACATAAACTTTGAGTTTGAAATAAAACCGTTTCAAGCCAATTTTGTATCTTCGCTCATATTCTTTTACATGTAAAGTTCGTCAATATTTTGAAATACAGTAATAAGAAGACAGTCTTGCATTTTAATACAAAACATAAACTTACTCTGGAATTTAAACAGTGAATAGACTGGAGGAGTACGGCAACGCCGGCCTTTATAAAGCATTAAAACACAAGTATGAATACGCATTATCAACAAACTTGCCTTGTGTTTCACACCGTAGTCAATTCTTGGCGATTCTCTGTATTTTCTCAGAGTTAATCTCTCTTCAAGAGTCTTGTCGCAGTCGTTTTCGTCTCAGTTCTCGCCTTTTTGGATGCCTTAAGTGTTTGCTACTCCTGATATTCCGCCATACTCTTGAGATCATAAATGACCATCCTTCGTTGGTTGTGAAAGTTGCCAAATCTTTTTGCAAAAATACAAAATATTGTAGAGCAAAAAGCAAATTTAGATATTTGCTGTCAGTTGAATTCGTGATTAATCAATCAACAACAAATTTTAAATCTGGCCAATCAGTGTTAGCCATTCATGATAGTCCGCCATATTGTTGAGATCAGTGAGGACATACCACTTTTACTACCTATCACGAGCAACGACTTTGAACTCCGCTAATACGAAATTAGTAACCCTCGCCCCGGGCTTACGCCCGGAACGGCGCTTCGCGCCGTTGGCTCGGGGACTAGCAACAATTAACATAATATTATTTACAATTTTTATGCATTGTTCTCTATTAATATTTAAATAACAACATATATATATAATGTATATAATGATAAATAAGTAAAGTATTAAGAAATTTCCAGATCGATAAAAGCAAAGCATGCGGATTGTCTAGAGGGAGAATGCGACTATTTTAAAATTCAAATATTTAGCTAAAAACTACAGTGTGTATAAAAAAATGCAATCGGATTTTGGAGTGCTCTAGTGCATTCGATGTTCAATTTACAGAAATAATTATTTCGCTGTTGGAAAGATCAGTCTTTTATCTTTTGAATGCCATCGTTTTTGTAAAATTTGAAAAAAGCTGCATGAGCAAATGCGAGTAAGATAAATATTGCCGGTCGATTCCGCATATTTCCACATTGGGAATTCATTGAAAATTTGTTGACATTTTCCCCCAATTGGGAATTGAAATTGACAAATTTTAGCTTAGGTCAGAAAAATTTATGAGTCTTATTAGCTAAGTTACTTGTCCCCGAGCCAACGGCGCGAAGCGCCGTTCCGGGCGTTAGCCCGGGGCGAGGGTACTAATTCCGCACGGCTATTTACACTCGGGAAAAGGAAAGCATAGCGAAGTCTGAAGTTCATCAAATATCGCGGGCGCGTGGTTCAAGGGTGGCGGTGAGTGGTAGTGGGTGGTCATCACTGATCTCAAAAATATGGCGGACTATATGGAACAGCGGACGCTGCCGATTGGTCAATTTTAAATTTGTTGTTGTGTGATGCATGATGAAGTCAACTGACTGTTTACTTCAACACTTTAAAACTTTGCCTTTTGGCTATACATATATGCAAGAAAAAGTTGAAGTTTTTATACGTTTTTAATAACACAAACTCCGACCATATACTAATTTAATGGAGCGAAACGAAGAACGGGAGGATAAGAAAGCGGAAAATTTAAAAAAGCGAAGGGAGCGAAGGAGACAGCGTTTGCTCGAAGAGACTGCCGAGGAAAGAGAAAAACGTCTGGCAAAGCGCAGAGAAGCGTGGAAAAAAAGGACTGCCGAAGTAAAAGGTAAGCAAAAAGAGCAGCGTTTGCTCGAAGAGACTGCCGAGGAAAGAGAAAATCGTCTGGCAAAGCGCAGAGAAGCGTGGAAAAAAAGGACTGCCGAAGTAAAAGGTAAGCAAAAAGAGTTTCAGAGAGCTTATAGGCAACAGAAAGAAGCTGCAGAGAGCACCGAGGAAAGAGAAAGTCGCTTGGCAAAACGAAGAGAAGTATTGCAAGAAAGGACTACCGAAGCAAAAGGTAAGGAAAAAGAGAATAAAAGAGTATGCAGGCAACAGAAAAAGGCTGCAGAAAGCACCGAGGTAAGAGAAACTCGCTTGGAAAAACGAAGAAAAGCGTGGCAAGAAAAGACTGGAGAAGAAAAAGGTAAGGAAAAAGAATACCAGAGAGCCCATTATGTAGATAAAAAGCAAAATGAGACTGAAGCAGAACGAACAAACAGGCTTCAAAAGAGAAGAGAAAAACGAGCATCCAAAATACTCGATGAACGAGAAGGAATACTGGAGATTTTAAGAGCCCATTTTCACACAGCAACTACAAATGGCGAAGAACAGCGAGATAGACTTGCTGAAAATGAAGGAAGAGAAGAGCGTAGTAATGCATTGGTCCTTGAAACAGACGAAGGTACCTGTAATTTGTCTTTCGTTGATGCTATGGATGCATCTTTACTGGTTTATAATGAAGCATCTGAGGAATGTGTACCACTGCATGAAGCAAATGGGATGTTAAGTGAACCTGTTCGTGAGGTAAATGATAACTTGAATATTTCTGTTAATCAAAATATAGATAGATCTGTTCCTGAAGCAGATGAGGAAGGTATGTCTGTACATGAAGCAGGATGCCCAGTGGTGAGTAGAAATGAATATTTACACCAGGGTGGTTGGCAAAATGTTGACAACCCTTTACACGAGCAAGAGTTTGTGTTAAATGAAATGAATAGTTTTCATTTAGAGCAAGAGCATTTAGAGCACAGACAATGTATAGTGTGTAAAGAAGCTTGGCCAACACGACAAAACTTAACATCTGAGGTATACATTTGTTACCGGTGTAAGAGGGACAAGAAATCACCCAAGAAATTCAGTGCAGAGAATGACATGGACCCAGGTGTAGTCCCTGAACAGTTGAGAGGTTTGACTCAGGTAGAGGAAATGTTAATTTCAAGGGTTTGCCCCATTATGAGAGTCTACAGAAAACATGGAGGTCAGAGGGGATATCAGGGACATGTACTAAACTTACCTCAAGATATTCAGAGTTTCTTGAATAGGTTGCCTTCACATGTGGGAGACTTGCCTGTCATGGTTGTGCGAAGACATGGTGCAGATGACACACACCGAGACTTTACTGTGCGTCGACACAAAGTGCTAGAGGCAGTGTTGTGGTTAAAGACAAACAACCCCTACTTTAAAGACATTGAAATTGACAGAGAGGCTATCCAAAGTTTACCAGAAGATGGTATTCCTCAAGAACTAAGGTATGTAATGGATGAAAATGATGTGTCAGTACATGTTGAAAATGAAGGGCCTCCTGAAGAACCTGTAATGAGTGCTAGCGGTAGTCTCGAAGAGTTAGTTTTAGGAAATGAGAGTACATCATTTATTCCCATGCGTCAAAGACAGAGAAAGGAAGGAGCAGCCATTCAAGATGCAGTGAATGAGACTGATCCATTAGACTGGCCATCAACTGAAGGTAACATTGTAAATGAATTTAAAACAGATGGGTTAGCTACTATGGCATTTCCTACATTGTTTCCTTATGGGAAGGGGGATCCAACCAATAGGGCAAGACAACATGGCATAACACTGACTGAGTCTTTCAAACATCTGATGAAGTTTGCAGAGAGGCTAGCAAATGGTAAGTTTGAGTGGAGGTTTGCATCTCATCCACGGTTCCCTTATTGGGGGTTGAATATGAAACAACGGCATCAGCTGTTGTCACAAGCAAATATTTACTTACGTCAACATCCTGCTGATGCAAACATGACAATGGAAGAACTGAAGGAGATGGTAAATTCTATGAGTGCACATCAAATGGTAAATAGGCTACAACGGTATGTGTCTAAAGTACAAGGCACGAATCAGTATTGGTATCAGCGGCTACAGGAATTGCTAGCCTTGATTGAACAAAAAGGCTGTCCTACTTTTTTCTTTACTTTTAGTGCAGCTGACAGTCATTGGCCAGATTTGCAAAGGCTGTTACAGAATAATGAAGATGCAACCAGAACTGAGCGGGCACAAGCAGTAATTAATTGACAATCCGCATCTCACTGATTGGTTCTTTAAGCAGCGGCTAGAAGAGTTTATCAAACATTGGCTTAATGGTGCCATGGATGCTGAATGGTTCTGGTATCGATTTGAATATCAGGCCAGGGGAAGTATTCATGCCCATGGATGTGCAAAATTAAAGAATGACCCTGATATTCGATTATTGCGTAAAAAAGCATGTTTAGCCTTTATAGAGAATGATAAAACCAGGAATGAATTATCAACTGACGATTTTGATTTTTTTTGCCAGGATGTGATAAAAGATGGCAAAGATGTAGAAAAATTGTTGATAAAGTAAGTAAAAATTTTAAAAAAAGAATTAGCACCGTTAAATTCATTCAAGTTCATTTCAATTAGCAAATGTTGAGAATGCAAACTTTAAATATTTAGCATTCATTTAATTATGTCAATGTTCGATAATCATTATAATAGGAACTGTTACTGATACAAATTGCCAAAATTAATCATTGTACCGAAACGATTGAATTCACAGATATTTGCTAATAGAAAGCAACACATGGGTAGTTTTTTAACATCCACAAAATGCTACGAATGTTGTCAAAACTGATTATAATCATAATAGCGCAGCTATAAAATTGTATAATACGGCTATTATTCAAAAGAGATATACTACAAATGCAGATTGCAGACAGTATTGTGAAAAAAAACTCAACAAATATCCAGCGGTTAGACAATAATTAGTTAGAATAAGATTACCTGCTATTCTGAAATGTTTTTGAACTATGCTTCCTCACAAATATGTAATTTTTATGTATTAATTGATGATTTAATATCGTGTCCATTGAGATATATATTTGCAACATTTTGCAATGTAAATAAATCAATGTAAACAAAAATTCCTTGCTAAAAATTTCTTAAAATTTAAAATTCCTTAAAGGAAAATGTATAACAGAGTCGTAGAGTGGAACATTTACTGCCTTGAGATAATTGACCTTGATCACGAATGTAAACACTACAGGAAATAATTTTACTTGTAGTAAAAGCATTGGATTATTTTTTGGTTCCGGAAGCACATGATTACCGAATATATTATATAACTTATAATCCCCAATACATCTTTGTCAATAAAGGTATGTTGACTGGCTGGTTACTACATTCAATGAGGAATTACCAGATGAGAACTGGAGGATGCCAGAACCACATCCATCAGCTGTCAGAGCGACAGTGGTTGAAAATCATGATAATGATTACCACAGGTTAGTGAACACTGTAGAAAGGCATACACGGTGCAGTCCGGCCTATTGTTTAAGAAGAAAAAGAATGGACCTGCTTGCAGAATGTAGATTTGGTTTTCCTAAACCATTACAAGAAGAGACGATACTGGTCAAGGAATTGGTAGGTGAGAAAAAAAAGCATGTTGTGTCTGAGTTACATACAAGACGCAATGATGAAAGGTTGAATTCTCATAACAGGGTCATGATTGAAAATTGGCGGGCAAATGTGGATTTGCAAGTTATTGTAGACGAGAAGGCATGTGCAAGATACATGACAAAGTATGCTGCAAAAGGAGAACCCAGATCAAAGTCAGCATCAGAGATACTAAAATTGTCTGTTTCCTCATTACAGAATACCGATCAAGTGTCTTCAGCTATCAAGAAAGCTATGATTCAAGTTGCTGGAGATAGGGATATGGCAGCTCAAGAAACTGCACATATGTTACTTAGTTTGCCATTGGTTGGATGCTCATTTAGTTTTGTTACTGTTTGTTTAGAAAACAGCCGAAAGGTTATTCTTGATCCAGAAAACCAGGGAGATGATGTACTTCAGACGTCAGTGCTAAAAGACTTTGGAGAACGCACAACCATGAAGAGTAGGTGTACAGGATTGTCTCAGTTAAGTCTGATGCAATATGTGTCACAGTATACCAAAGTCAGAGGTGAGTTGACGAAACGAAGAAATCCACACATTGTTAGGACATTTCCAAAAATTTCAGCCAATCCTGGTGGTCCTGATTTTGGAAAATACTGCAAGTATCAGCTGATAAAGTTTAAACCATGGGTGGGAGAGCCATCAAATGCATGGAATAATGAGAAGGAAACTGATGAAATGTTTATTAACACTTATGAGTTGTTTCTTCTGACAGATGAATCTGCTGAAGAGAATGTGTTTAGGTATTCAGATGAAAGAGACAGAGTTCAGGAAGCACAAACTGGTGGAAATAGTGATCAAAGTGATGATGATCAAAGTGATGATGATCCAAGTGATGATGATCATTATGAGGAGGAGCAAGTAGATGATTGGATGTTGTTATGCAGAATCAACCAACAATTTCAGGATGCAGGGAATCAGATGCCAGACAATGAAGCAGAATATTGGTTTGAAGAGGTAAGAGCTGTACCTACAGATTTGTTAAAAGAATCTCCAGGTTGGATATATAGCCAGAGAAAAGAGGCTGAGGAACTTGGTCACCAATTTCAAGAAGATGAACAACAACTTGTCATTGATCCAGAGACCTTGAATGAAAAACAACGACTTGCTTATGACATCATCACTTCTGAGATTGGGGATAATCCAGAGCCTGTTCATATGATTGTATGTGGAACAGCTGGTACAGGTAAGACTTACCTCATAAGTGCTGTAAAACAAGTACTAGGTACTCAGTGTGTTGTTACAGCAACAACTGGTATTGCAGCCTTTAGTATTAAGGGTGAAACATTGCATTCTGCTGCTCAACTTCCTATTCGTGAGTATAGGGAATTGCAGGGTGACTCACTGCAGCGGTTACAGGTCAGACTGGAAGGTAAGAGTTTCCTAATTGTTGATGAAATGTCAATGATTGGACATAAAATGTTATCATCACTGGACAATCGATTACGTGCTGGGACTGGAAAGGAGGATATCCCCTTTGGTGGTATGTCAGTAATTCTCATGGGTGACTTTGGTCAATTACCACCAGTTGGTGATAGGCCAATGTATGTTTCAGGTAATGGATCAGTAGTTAGTGACCATGGTCATAGTCTGTATCTGATGTTTGAATCTGTGATTATTTTAGATCAGGTTATGCGACAGGCTGGTGATGACCCAGAGGCAATTGCTTTCAGGGCTTTACTCATGAGAATGAGGGATGGAAAAGTGACTGAGAAAGACTGGAAAATATTGTTGGAGCATTCAACAACAAAGGTACCAATGGATCAATTCACTGATGCTATCAGATTGTATTTTGACAAAAAGAGTGTGGCTGAATACAATTACACAAAGGTTTTAGAGCTTGGGAAACCTGTGGCAAAAATACAGGCAAAACATTCTGGTCGTGGTGCCAGTGCAGCCACATCGGATGAAGCAGGTGGGTTGGAAGCTGTCCTGTTTTTATCTGCAAAAGCAGAAGTAATGCTGACATCTAACCTTTGGACAGAAGTTGGTCTGTGTAATGGCTCTTTTGGAACAATTGAGCAAATATGGTTTGGAGAAAATATGGGCCCACCAAACCTACCAGTAGCAGTGTTAGTACATTTCCCCAGTTACACTGGCCCTGCATTCTTAGGTGCATGTCCTAAATGTATACCTGTGCCACCCAAAGTCTTTGAGTGGATGGCTGATGGAAAGCACCTGTCAAGGCAGCAAGTACCACTAAGGTTGAGGTATGCAATGACCATTCACAAGTCACAGGGGCAAACACTCACAAAAGCAGTTGTTGATTTAGGTTCAGGAGAAAGAGTTGCTGGATGTACATTTGTAGCTACATCGCGGGTAAGATCAATTCATGATATTGTTTTTGAACCTATGACCTTTGATCGCCTGAAAGCAATTGGCAGAAATAAAGGTATGCAAAAACGACTTGAAGCTGAAGAACGACTTAAGGTGCTTGCAGAGGAAACAGTTGAAAAACACAGTACTACAGGTCATGACTTAGAAAAGTTGTAATGTTTGAGCACATGTGATACCAGTATCACAGTAATATAAGTGCCTAGGCAGATATACTGTGCTTTCGAGGTTAATTTGCCTGTTACTAAACACAATATTAGAGGTGTATATGTAAGATACTGATCACAGATATCTACTGTAGTGTGCTTTCGGGGATATATTTGCCTGTTACTACATACAATTTTAGAAGTGCAGTTAACAAAACCTAACCAAATACTAATTAGCACAAACATGTGTCTGGAATGACTCCACTTCTATCATTGTGTTTGTGAGGAAGGCCATATATATAATATACATGTGTCATTGCCTGTTACTAGACATAATTATAAAAAATATAGTTATGTTTTTGAGGGTGGCTGTTGACATGTGCTGCTCATTATAACTAACATCAATTTAATTGCCTGTTACTAGATACAATTTTAGAAGTGCAGACAACAAAACCTAACCAAATACTAATAAACACAAACACGTGTCTGGAATGACTACACTTCTATCATTGTGTTTGTGAGGAAGGCCATTTATATAATGTACATGTGTCATTGCCTGTTACTAGACATAATTATAAAAAATATAATTAAGTTTTTGAGGGTGGCAGTTGACAAGTGCTGTTTATTATAAACTAACATCAATTTAATGAGTATCAAAACCTGGTGGATTTGTCTGGTAAGCTGTTATTAGAAAGTCCATTGATATAACAAACTTTAACGATTAATTGGGAAACTAAAGGTAGGTTTCTTAAAATATGACAATCATTTCGCCGGGACATTTACATGGATACTATATATGGTAACTAAGATGAAAAATTTTAAAAAGCGCGCGAAAATTGTTTTGCGTTTGCATTGAACGGCTGGACTGCGGTAAGTTTAATTTTTAGTTTAAAACTATATAAAATACTCGTTATTTTGACGTATTCTCGCACGTGTTTTTAATGTATCCCTCCTTCAAGCCCCCCCTGAAAAAATTTGGCAATAGCACATTCAAAAACTAATATTTTGGTCTATATTATTTTACATTATTACTTTTATGTGTAAATTGCATTTTTGCTAGCCGTTTTTGTTCACCCTTAAAAGTCAAATTTTAATGCTCAACTAATGACAATATTTTCATGTATTTTGCAGGTTACTAGCAAGCAACAAAAAAATTTGCTCGAGGTGAAATAATGTAAGTTTGCTATTTAAGTTTATTGTTTTAGAAAAACATTTGCTATTTGGGATTTTTTGGCCACGATATTACTAAGTGCATTTGTTCAATTTATTTTATTTTATTTTTATGCCATACATAAGAATTCAAAGAAGAATGGAAAGTAAGTTTCATGATAATTTTTGGTTTGTTTTAAAGTAGTTTTAGTTTTAAAGCCCGTACAGACGAGCAAGTTTTCCTTGACAAATTTCTTAACGAGTTCACTTACGCGTCTGTACGACGAACAAGTTTTCCTTGACAAGTTGTCCTTGACAGGATTTATTTGTTCGTGTGTACGCGAAATTTGATAATATTTTTTTCCTGACAACTTTTACGAGTCCGCACGAATTAAGTACGTAAACAAAAATTCCCTTGTCAAGTGTTCCTTGTTGCACGTACACACGAGCAAGTTTCCTTGTCGAAAAGCTGGTAGGACTAGCTTTTAAACCAGGCTCCTTGTCAAGGAAAAATTGTCAATTTTTTGGCGTACACACGAGCAAATAAAACTTGTGAAGGAAAACTTGCTCGTCTTTATGGGGCTTTACCAAATGACACCAAAAGGCCAAATATGTATGTATGGTAAAACCTCATAACTGTATGTGCCAGATAATCCTTATTATGTTCATACTTATTTTTTAGTGGAGAATGAAGCTATACTTGGTAAAGTAACTTGCCATTTTTATTGGTTGATAACAGACTGTCCTGCATGTCTAGGATGGACAATTAAATTATCAAATTGTACGAAATTCATTACAATCGTTATAAAATACAACATATGCTACCAGTATTTTTAAAGGTTGCTCTATATATGTACCAATGTACATTATATATATATGAATCATATATGGATATACATACATACAGGATATTTACCAAGCAATATAGATCAAAATAAGTATACATCACAATAAATATAACTTTAAGATTGAAACACATAACTGACAAGAATTAACATTCAAAAGCCAGGTGCTGATGTTGGCACATACATCATCAATCCATGTAACTTTCAGAAACATGTATTGTATAAATGCAGTTGGTTAATATCCCTTTATACTGCCATTTCATGCACATTATGTACACATCAATCAAGCAACTAACCCAATTCTCCTTTATCTACTTGTTGCATATAGATATTGACATTGGCATTGAGGATGGTAATTATCTTACAGTAATAATGAATATCTAAGTGCTACATTATATATACCTTGGAAACATTCAATTTCAAAAGAAATAATCAACCTAAAATGTGAATAAATGATTTGTATCAATGTATCCACCTCCCAATTATTGATTGACCATTGGTTGTTGAAACATTGACAACTGATTGTTGATGAGGGCATTAGCTATAATTATATTTATGCAAATAACATAAAAAACCCTGTTAAATAAAAAAATTAAACAATAAGCAAGAAACACTACTATGTTTAAATTTAATCTCTGATACCTGCACACTTCTAATACATGCACACTTTTTAAAAGTATAAATATAATATAATTTGCCCGATGTAATTGCAAATTAAGCATGCATTTAACCAGGCACTTGAAAGCTAGAGCTAGAAACTTATAAGTTTGTTTCAGGTAAATTAATTTTTAATTTATATTTCACATTAGATTTCAACGATCAAGATAATCTACCAGAAGCGCAATGTAAGTTTGCACAATTATATTGCCGATGGTGATTGCATGGCCTACATGACTAAATTCATTTGATATCATTTTAGTAAATCAAGAACTTGTTGCACCTCAGGCAGGTGATTTGCAAGGTATAGTATTTAAGTATTAATTGACAACTCTTGCCAGAAATTTTCTGATCTTTCAGACCACCTGGTTTTCTGGTAGGTTAAACTACTACATTATTTTCATTTCAGAGCCTGTACCAGTTAATGATATGCCAGGTATATTGAGAATAATGTTGAATTTTTCATATACTGTATTAAATTCATACCTAACCGACACGATATCAGTTAAGATTAAGGATTTTTATTGGTGCTTGCCATCACTCAGAAAGCTGGAGACCAAGTTTGCTTCATTTCAGCATATCGTTCATGTGTTAATTGTTATTCCTGAATGTATCGTATGCTTCTTTTATTAACATACGTAGCTACTATACAGTATTATACTGTTACATTTTTCTGGGTTTTCTGAATATACATCAATGCTTTTTCAGTATTACCAAATTTACCACGTGAACGCGGCCGTGGCCGTGGTCGTGGTCGTGGACGCGGTCACATGAGAGGTAAATGAGATTTTTTTTTATACTTAAATGTTGGAGTTGCTTATAGAAATGAGATTTATTTGCATCACTTGGAAGAGAAAAGGTACATTATTTTCTTTGGTGTTCTATTTTAGGACGATGCTACAAGTGTGGCCAAAGAGGTCGCCGGGCAGACACCTGTCAAGCCCGTATGTATTAGTGTCAATTACGTAATGTCTTGTTCAGTTAAGGCCCGTTTACAAAGCAATTTTTATTTGACAAATTTTATTTGCCACATAAAAACTAGCATGTCATTTTCAACAAATACATTTGTCACATAAAAAATGGCAAATTCTTCCATCTACACAAACAAATAAACATTGTCACATGAAAATTGTCAAGAAAAAATTGCTAGTGTAAAGCGGCTTTAGAAACACTGTTTGTCTGTACGTGTTTCGGTGATGAGTTTTGCAATTAAAAACCAAATTTCGGGCTGCACTTAGATGGCATTATTTCTACTAATATAATATTGCTACTTTTTTATAATATTGCTACTTTTTTTTCTTAACAGGCCCAGTATGTTGGATATGCGGGCAACGAGGGCATATCAAGTTGGTATGCCCTCGAAGGGCGCAGCCGCAGGAAAAAAGTAAGCCGGCTGCGCCGGTGTTAAATTTTTCAAATTGCACATTTGAAAAGTTTAACCTTTAAACTTTTCAAATGTGCACTTTACGTTTACGCAGTAGCACACTATTCTGATAATTCTTGAAGTGCACGTGAAAATGTCAATTTATGCCGATCTAGGAACTAACTGAATATTTTGGAGATAATTAGCCTATAGCCTTTATGGAAAACGGCTCAAAACATGATTTTCAAAGCCGCACCGACAAATTGCTGTTCGCTGTGTAAACGTGTCTTAAATTACTATATTATATCCCATGAAATTAAAACGTTTTTGATTTTTTTTAATGTTTTTATGATCGAATTTACGACATATTTTATAGGCAGCACAAAACTTGTTGTGAAACGATCTTAATATTACCTATGAATAACGCTCGCCTTTTTCCTTTTCAATTTATGTGAGCTTATCAAATTGTAGTATACTGATTAAAATTGTAATGAGAGGAAAAGCGCCGTGTAAGATGGAAGTGACATAGAAGAGTTTCAAGCAAATGTTAGATTGTCACACAGCAAGTTTTAGGCTGCTATGCATATTAATCCAGTATATGACGTTAATTTTAAACAATTGTATTATATTTGTTGAATTTAAAAAACAATTTGGAAACACGCCATTGTGTCAACGTAGCTGCGCGTTGTTGAGGAATTGGCGAGGGGTGCTGCATGCATGTATTTCTAGTTTCTAATAACAGGTGAGCTGAGTGATTAATGAAATTTTCTTTCCTTATTTGCTGCCTTAATGATACTCAGATGTAGAAATATGCGATTTCGACCGGCTATATTTATTTGATTCGTATTTGCTCAATCTTTCGTCACAAAGGCGGTGATATTTGACAGCTAAAAGTCTAGTCTTTCCGACTGTGAACGAACTGTATATCAAATATTCTGTATATCAAATGCTGAAGGCGTTAGAGCACCGACTTTGGCAGTCTGGGAAGCTATCAGTATTTACGTCTTGTACACAGTTTTCAGGCTCATTAATGTCTTCACTCTCACTACTTTCAGCATAAGCAACAGCACAAGCTTCAGCAGCGAACTTCCTATCATTTCGCCAATATGCCATTTTGGTTGACCAAACCCCTGAAAATTACCCAGGAGTTAAAGTTTTGTGTAATCGTATGCTTAGATCCTACCAGGCTCCTTACAACATACACAATTGAGAGACCAAATTCACGAACATTTAAAGGGAGATAGCAATAAAAATAACACTTCTTCTATTTGAAAGTGCTAATTCAATATATGTTTCAAAACTTTTTACAGATTTTTTATATCAGTTTTGAGACATCATGCTTTAAGATATTGCGCTTTGTTTGAAACAAAATAATTATCCATTCTACCATTTTGGATATTCATTTCTGTCGTGGGATATGCGTCACGTCATAACCTGGTAAAAGTTATTTTGTGTCTCAAAGGAGTTTGTGGTTTTTTTCATAATAAATCATATAGTTTAACTTTTTCTGTTTCAAATTAAAGAAAAGTTTGGTGTGGACTTACAATTTTCATGTTATATTTGTAGTTTAAGAATGTCTATCAAGGTTGTGATGTCATTCAATTAAATCAAATTATAAAACAAGATGGCAGATAGCAGGATACTTTTGGTCTTGAATATCTTAATGATTAAGGCAGTCGAAAAATTTTCCCTTGAACAAACAATATGTTCTGCACCCACAGGGGTAGCTGTAGGTATGTCCAAGCAATATTTGAATTTCTTATTAAAATATTTGTGGAACAGATGCATTCTGTTAGTTTAAGTCTAAATATAGCATGGCAGTTTTGAACTAGAAATATATATATTTATATGGCAGGGTAACCACAACAGTATTACACCAATTACTGTGGCCCCTATAAAAAAGGGTTCAAAATGGGTTCCTGGACTCAGTTAATTAAGGCTGTGTGACATGTGCTAATGACTCAGAAAATCACAAAGTGGTATGATAATGTTGAACTGTTCTGGTATCGGTAACTGTTTTAAATTCCTGTCTTTTATCAATAGAGCAAAAAGGAACGCATCATAGAGCCCAAGATGACTAGCAATTATAGAAAATGCACCGTACTTTAGCTTAAGTTTGATTTAATAATCAGACAGTAGTTATGTCTTATGTGGGCAAATGTGATTGCATGCTTCCTATATGCACTCTAATGATTCGCTTGTAAATTGTGTCTGATTAAGAGGAGATTTTATACAGAATCGCGTACTGTTTGCTCAAAACCAATCAGGTCGCACGGATTGATATGCGCATTTACAAGATGGCGGCGTGTTCCTTTCGAAGGTTTTTTGAGTGCTTTTTACATGGGCAAATAATGGAAAAAATGAGAAATGTTTTGAACAAGTGACTAACAATCCATGGTAAAAAAGTATTAGGCTTTTCGTTGATATGAATGGATGAAAATCAAGTCTTACTGGTGTGAATGTTGCCGTCATAAAGATACGAGTTTGATTTACTTATGGATATGGTAGTATGGAACGTGGAAGGTAAGATATTACATTTATATCCCTATTTCATTTGGATATCTAGTTCATAAAATGCTTTTTCACGATACAGAACAATTATTGAAAGATTAAAACCGATAAATTCAGTTTGGAGGACGTCATTGGCCAAGTAATTGACAATATTTGCATGTTAATAAATTTCGTTGTAGAATTGTCCATCATAATATTTGTATCTCAGAAAATTACAGCTGATACTGTAAAAGTATTTCATCTCTAAACACTTTGGAAATGTCCTGATTGTTCAAAAATTGAGATTTGCGCATCATATGGCCTTTAAATTACTTTTTGCTGTTTTTGTGAAATTTGCCAATCATCAAATACACAACAATAGTATGTTGTCCTAAAATAAAGTTGAACGTCAAAATTACCCCATAACCCTGCCTGAACAAGCTAAATTGTCTTTCACATTAAGCCAGGGGTATGTAAGTCTATAAAAAAATGTTTTGGTCAAAATCTGAGTGCGCGGTCGAAGGCCTTTTTCATGATTTTCAAAACTGTCCAATATCTGTTACAATTAACAGGTACTGTCCACACAAACATTCATCATTCGCGTTCCTTTCAAATTAATTCAGTCATTGTATTTTAAACAATATAAACATATTCTCAACTATTTTTTTCAAGTTCAAACTCATGAATATTTGATTTTGAAAATTTTTAATGCAATCCTGGGTGTTTATATCATGTTAGTCTATCTGGTCAAATTGGGGTTATTTCTGTAATGCTCAACCTGAACTTCACAGGTTAAAATGAGCCCTAAAACTAAACCTGAACAAGCTAAATTGTTTTTCACATTAAGGCAGGGGTATGCAAGTGTACAAAAAATATGTTTTGGTCAAAATCTGAGTGCGCGGTCGAAGGCCGTTTTTTATGATTTTTAAAACCAACCAAATTATGTAGTGCTACCATTAACAGGTACTGTCCACACAAACAATCATGACTCATGTTCCTTTCAAATTAATTTGGTCATTGTATTTTAAATGATAAAAACATAGTTTAAACACATGAAAATAAACACATGGGTGGGTGGGACCTAATTATTGGAATTCTGCCTGGCCAGGCATAATTTAAGTCATGCATATACAGTGTATTATAATAAATGTGCAAAAATATCAGAATTTCTAAGAAGATCTTTTCTTGCAGGCTATTAAAGAAAACAAAAAATGAAAGATGAAAATGAATATTTATTAAATCACAGATTATTATTTATGATACAATCTATTCTTGTGTGAATATAATGAAAATGTTATAACTTTATACAGTAGACAAAATATTCCACAATGTGCAGGTTTTTGTCACCCAGCACTGACAGAATGAGGTTGATGTTTTCAGATACTGTAATCATATCTTCAAGATTGTAATAGTAATATCACAGAGATCTATAAAAAAATACTTTCATGGTTAACTAGTAGAGGAACTGATTTACTTCAGGTTATTGGGGGGGGGGGGCTGAGTTAATCCCCAGGCAATTATCAAAGAAAAAAAAATAAAATATTTGGCCTTTATGACCATATAGGCAATTTTGTTTTGATGTCAACAAGCTTGGCTCCTTGAGCCTGTCTGGTGTCTTTACTAATAACGCATGCTGCCTCAGTTGACCATCAGGCCCTGCTTTATGACCAGTCCTGGTTCAGCAACCTTCCTACCAGATTGTTGCATGCATCCATGATGCTCGTGTAATTCAAAACTTTACAGTAAACATATGACTGAAAATTTTATTTTCATTCCTAAAAAGGGCGTTTCAGATTATATAGCGTATGGCATGAAGTTGTACTGAATGCCTGTAAATGAGTAAAAAACTGAATGCCTGTAAAATCAGTAAATTGAAGTAAAGGGATTTAAAATTACAAATACTCAAATGCAAAGTCCTTTAACGTTTTCCATGTACTTATGTTATTAACGAGTTGTAAACAAGCTGATCATCATCCAGAGGACGAAAGCAGTCGCTTTCAATCAGTTTTATTATTAATTTAAAATAGCAGATAATTTTGCAGCTAAAATATGCTCACTCCTGAGTCAGATACGTGTGCATATTAACATAATAATAATTCAAATAACGTCCATTAAATACGATATTACACTTACCACGTTATCCTTCTTTATATTTAGCAATGTTTTGCCTCATGGCATAACCAAAAATCCAGTAAAATTCTGTTTTTCTTCGCAAATATTTTTGGAAAACTTTCAAAACAAAAGATGGCGGCAGAACATTTTTCCGCGAAGGCTTGGTCGCTAAGTTTTGAGCGGCTTTGGCAAAAAATACGCGACTTTCTAAAAAATCTTCTCTTAACGTGATATATTGTACCAAGCTCTGACAGCTGAACAAATATTTGAGGGCCTGACCCTAGTGTTCACCACCAAATTGCCAAGGTTACTGCAAGGCCTGTATGTTACAGTATACTAGTTGATTTATAATTTGGTTTATCAGTAACTCATGTGAGTATCTTAATCACAATGTAATCCCAAAAGATCCAGGAACTACAGACAAAGAACATTAGAGTCTGCCTTGTTAGTAAGCTATGTTACAGTATACTGATTGATTTGTAATCATGTTACTCAATTAAAGATTCTGACATATGTCAAGCACTACCTCATACCAGTTGATTTATAATTTAGAGTGAGTAACTCAACACAATGTATTAAATTGTAATATTGTAATCCCAAAAGAATTAACCTGAGACTTCAAAAGAAAGCATTAAAGTCTGGCAAATTCAGTCTGGTGGAAAACACCCTTAAATTTCAAGTTTACAAATGCAAATAGCATGCCCCGAGATGGGGGGGGGGCGGTATTTCAAATGACTTGTGCATAACTGCCAAGAGCCCAGCATGTTGCAAGACACATTGTTCAGTTTGCACACATTCAATGACAGGCCCATTATGTTACAAACCATGTTATAATATACTGGTTGATTTATAATCATGTTACTGTGATTTGTGTGATCTTGTTTTACATAGCCCATATTTTGAGCTTACAAGACGTTACTTTTCAGAATATGTTTTGTTCTTTACTCAACTGAGGATTCCGACATGTGTCGAGCACTACCTCTTTATACTGGTTGATTTATAATTTGATGTATCAAAACAATGTATTAAATTGTAATATTGCAATCTCAATAGAACCTGGGACTTCAACAGAAAACATTACAGCCTGACTTGTTACTTAATTGAAGATTCTGACGTATATGACTGTCAAAAAGAGTAATAATTGCCAAGAGCCCCTGCATGTTCCAAGATACATGTATATATAGTTGGCACACATTCAGTGACAGCCCCAATGTTTAAAAAGATATAATAAAATTACATAACTCTCATGATAGATTATACATTATTAGAAAACAGTTTTGACCCACATGCCAACTAAATCTATTATGTCACACAAAATTTCAGTATACATCATAAAACGTCATGGTTCAAAGAATTAAAATCAAAACTTATATCCTTAGTGTGAACTGTATCTTTGTAAACATATTCAATCAATCGTATCCCACACCCCATTACCCTTACAAATAAGGAAAATTGAAAAGCTGTATAGTCAATATGGCCGCCATGGAAGCCATAGTAAATACTTGGCATCAATCCCACAAATATCTTAGCAATCCTTTGCATATCTACGTTTTTTAAAACGTACTTAGCCTTAATAGAAAACAGGAAAAGATAATTTACTTTTATTTTTTATTTATATATTGTATGAACGAAAAAAGCGGCAAAACATATACTGCAAAATATGCCTGGTGTCTAATTTAATACAATCCAGTTTATAGTCTTATGCGCATAGGTGTATTCATATGCACATGGTTTTATGAAATTGCCTGAAATATAGTCAGTAATAAGACATAGCTTGTGTTTTATTGTATCTACCATCAGATGTGTTTCAAAATAACATTATGTTCAGTTTCTGGATATAAACGTTGAGAAGCGAATATGACATGAACCGACATACGATGTATATATCCCGCTGTCAAATTTTTCTAAGGGCATTAATTGCTCTTCAAGTTCGAACAGATTACCTTTTACAATTAACAGCTTATAATCGACTAACCTTGCTAAAATCCAGCAACTTGTCTTCGAAAATAAACAAGGTGATATACCAATGTGTGTGACTTTCCCCGATCAATTTCAAATACAGCGCGAATATTAATGTGAGAACTGGCAAGGAACTCGCACGAATTCAAATCAGCGATCGCCGGCCAGCGGTAACATCAGGCTACTTGGTGTAAGCAACACCTTAGTAAATTACTTATATTTACGTACCATACGTCTGTTTCGCAACCATATTTTCTATTTTTCTCCATTTCAAATCCACTTAAGCTTATATATTTTTAATTATGGTATGCAACCACAATTATGCTCAGAATAAACCGAACAAACATCAATGACCATTGCAAAACTAACAATTGAAATTACCCTTCAAAAGAGTTATAATAATCAAAGCATTCTGTGTAGAAATCATCGGAAAACGACGTTATATTATGCAATATTAGGTCAAAAACACGAGTAAAATCGTCGAAAATAAGGTGGATTGTGAAAAAACGGTCAAGGTCGAATCGATATATCTAAAAATGACGTTGCCGATACCACGTCGAAGGACGACGGATCTACATAGAAAAAATACGTCGATACGATATTAAGTCGAAAATGCGGCGTCGATTCCGCGTCGAAAAATGAGATCGATACAACGTCGATATTAGGTCGAAAGTACGACATCGATTGCGCGTCGAAAAATGACGTCGATACGAAGTCGATATTAGGTCGAAAGTACGACGTCGATTTCGCGTCGAAAAATGACGTCGATACGATGTCGATATTAGGTCGAAAGTACGACGTCGATTTTGCGTCAAAAATTGACGTCGATACGACGTCGATATGAGGTCGAGAGTACGACGTCGATTTCGCGTCGAAAAATGACGTCGATACGACGTCGATATTAGGTCGAAAGTACGACGTTGATTTCGCGTGGAAAAATGACGTCGATACGACGTCGATATTAGGTCGAAAGTACGACGTTGATTTCGCGTCGAAAAATGACGTCCATACGACGTCGATATTAGGTCGATTCCGGTCACGACCTCATTTCGACCTCATTTCGACCTCATTTCGACGTCGAAACGACGTCAGATGCCCACTGGGAATGGAATCGTTTAATAGAAAAACTGTAGAGAAAACATGTAGATTTAATAACAAATAAAAGTACATTCAAACTTGGAGGAGTCTTTACGTATAAATATATCGAAAGGCAACTTGTTCACAACTTGTAACAAGCTTCGCTGGAATAGCAGATTTCTTACAAGTTTGCGCTGTAACAATTTTGATACAGATCTGCTGTAACAAGATTGGCAAAACACATGCAAGGCTGAAAGAATATAGTTATAATGTTCAGTATCAGTGACTGTGTCAGTTTTGTATATTATGATCGTTGTTTCGTCGCGTACGATTGTTGTAAATTGTTAACAGTTTGTTCCAAGAACTTGGAACCAACATGAGTACCACAACACTTGTCAACACCTTGTGAACAGACTTGTTAAAATTTGTTTGTTGTTCGTTCTTAAAGCTTTACACAAACCTGAAATTTGAAATTAAACTTACAAATGAATTTCTTATAAAGTTGGAAATTTTTCTTCTCTTGTATTCTTTGCACCTCACATTTTTTTCCCCATGCCCCGTTACTGTTTCATAAAATCACAATGTCCCGTTCCTTAAATCGAATTCACAACATGCACGAATACAATTAGGCGTCGACACTGGTCATCTTTAGACTAAAATCCGCCTCAGGTACATTAGACCGTCTGTTGAGTCCCGGTATCGTTCAGCTTCGTAGTGCATGTCTGAGAACTGAAATATTTCTACGGGAGCACTTTCAAGCACGCTGAGTTCAAATCCGAAGAGTTCCCCCTCGTAGACCCACGACAAATTTAGTCATTGTTCAACGACACGGATGGATGCAGACACACGGTTACATAACTCAAAATATCTAATTCTTGTGAACCACACTCTTAAAAATAAGTGTGTTAATATAACACGCTTTTTTTGTCCCTTAAATAACACGGGTTATATAACACACCAGCGTGTTATATAACACACTCTAGGGTGTGTTTTTGGCCTGTCCCATAATCAACACGGTTTAGGGTGTGTTATTATACAAAGTGTGTTTTATAACACAGAAGAGTGCGTTATTAAACACACAATAGTGTGTTATTGTAAAGTGTGTTATCAAATTAGGCGTGTTTTCTAGCACACATTCTAAACGTGTTATTACCAGCACCCTAGCACCTATGCAAACAATACTCATGAAAATTAATAAAAATTGAAAGTGTTTATTTCAGTTGTTATACATAATTCCTTATAGCAATAACTTATATAATCCTAAATACTAGTTACAACTACTTGCCTGCTAATCAAAGTAAATATAAATGTTAATTTAGATTTAAATCTAAACATTAGTTAACATTGTAGTTTGTTCAAAAAGATTAGTTTATTCGCCTTTCTTACCACTGAATGATTGCAATTTCAACATTTAAACTATTTATTACGGTACTTATAATGTCTCAATTCTTTCTCTTTGTTGCTACTTCTTTCTTTTATCTTTGATGGGACATTGCCAACACTCTTGAAGCAAATGGGAAGAACTACATACCATAATCCTAAAATAGATTTAGATATATTTTAATCACCAGTATGTATTAAGTATGTATTAATTTCACCAGGAAACCATCTGATTGTTCAACACATTATTTTCAGTTTATCTTTATAAATTTTCCAGAATTACCATTTACCTGGTTAATATTCAACAAAATTTAATCATATAATACTGTTATATTTCTAAAGCTGGTATTCAGCAGGACAGAAGCAATTTGAGGCTGGCTGCCATGAGGAAGGGCTGACAAGACAATTTGCAGGGTCTGGGGCAAAATTATATCTGGGGATCTTCTGATGCCATTTTTTCTAAACAGCAAGACTAAAAACAGGTGGACAGTATTCCAAAGCATTGAGAATACCTCTAAATACCTTACACTCTCCTTTGATTTTGCAAATTGCAGGCCTAATAAGTTTGGGGCCCAGGGCTAGTTGCCCCCATCTTGGCAGCCCTGCTACGAGGCACATGTATGCTTCATGCACACAATTGAAAAATGCAGCCTTTTTCTTTTGAAATGTCATTTGGTCATTTTTGCTCTCCAACACTTAGTCTATCAGATATTTCAATTTAATTTTTTTTTCACCTACTTATTACATAACAGTTTGCATAATGAGTCATCATAAAGTAGACTGCATATAAGGTTGTTTTCAGGGTTTCCACCATTTGTTTGTATAAGGCAGCCTTAATGGAGAGTTGGATTGGAAAAGAGAGAAAAAAAACCATTTGAAATAATTGTATAATATATGCTATTAATACTTACCACTTCCCTCATAGTTATGGTCAAATTGAAGGAACTTTCCCTTCAAAGTGGATACCCAGTTGTTTTCCTATAAAGGACAATTAGAAAAATAAATGATATGATTATATATCTAATATTTGTTTTCAACCTATATATCATATAGATATCATTTTAATAATGTTGTACATTCAGGACATAGGTAAATGGTATAAAAAGTGTGACATAATTGCTGGACAAAACTGAAAGTTAAAGAAAGTCAAATTTTAAATCTAGTTAACAAAGCACTGTGAGGCAAAAGTACAAAAAATGTTCGTATAACATATGCACTTTCATTGAATGACATCAAATAATGTTGACAATACTGCACAATACAGTATATCATAAGGTCATTTATAGGGCAAATAAAAAGGAGAAATACAACACTATTAAATGGGTCAGGAAAAGAAGATTAGTACTTAAGCATGGACAAAAACATATAATCTTTTGCTACTTGAAATGGTTAGGTAGGCTGAATTATTTCCTTATGATGGGCTTTTACTCAAACGGTCAAATTCTTTTCATACTGTTTCAGGTAGTGTAAGATCCTATGTTTGTGTGGGCTTTTAACTGCACTGCCAACACTGATAAGGTTAGTTGCAGGTAGGAAAATACAGCTGTATGGGAGTGTTTCCACAGCTGCTTGACCTTTTCTCTGCAATATTATTCTTTTTCAAATAACTTCAGTGCAAGGGCACAGTTCCACAAAAGCATATGCCAATTTATTGCAGACCCATAACAGCTTATCCACCCTGTCAACTTTTCTTGCAGGAGGAAACTAAACCAGCAATTGGCTTGGTTACACATAAAGGTCTGATGCGATAAAAATGCTTAAAGACAGGTTACAGTCACTTCTGCACGTTGGATTAGCTCATAACAAATGTGGACCACATTGTCCAAATTTTGCATTCCTAAAAACTTTTTTGAATTGAAACGTTGGTTTATATTCCATTAAAAGCATAGCAAACCCAAAAAGTGTCAGTCCAATCAAATTTTAAAAATATAGCAGCTTAAAATGTAAACAAAGCGTTTGTTTACATTAGCGACTATAACCTGCCTTTAAAACTATCACAAGTCTTTAATATCAGTGCTATGCTTGCAATCTTTTATTTCAATTTTCTGTAGTTCTTCCTCCTGATTTATACTGAGGTCACTGCTACACATGAGAACAATGTATTTCTCATGAAGTACTCAATATGTTCTGCTTTGATTTTTATATCAATAATTCAGTCAAACACTTGTATATGTGCGATCTTTTTCTACTATCATTTTAATAAGGCAACATAATAATATAGGTTATAGGACAAACAACACAAAACTCATACCTTGTGCTAGCGTGGGCTAAGAATTAATATCGTTGGTTTGATAAATCTGATTCAGCAATATATATTATGATCTTTGACTCATTGACTGCTAGAACCACATGTTAGAAGACTATTTGCCACTTAAAAACTTCGTCTGTAAATGAAATAGGAAGATTGATTGTTTTTAAACTAATGCATATTTAAAACTATACAATAATTTCAAGCATATAAATCGCTAAAATACAATGTCAGCATTGATCGTTCGTTAACAAAAGTTACCATGAAAATAAACGCTTGATTGCCCATATTTGTCAATTAAAATTAACTGACTACATAATTTAACACTTACTGTTTACAGATATTCTTTAAGCAATCCACAGTTTGTATATTTCTCCATATTTTCGCCCAATTTTCATACACAATTTCGAAGCATAAACCTTTGCTCTTTCAAAACAGACGCGGTTAGCCGATTACATTTTGTCCCGCACGGGCTTATGGGTGACCAAATACGGCATATAGAGCAAGGATTAGCCACTGATCGCTCAATATGATACGTTTGATATGATAAATCTTTAAAAAGTTTCGCTAATTTTTCTAGCTTTTTATGGCTTTTGATCTTAAGAAGTCACCTTTCTTTTAATCTTTTGGTTTACTGAGAATAAATGTGTACTGAAACTTGCGCGTTCGATGCTTGAGTTATCGTTTTTCGCGGAACATTGATTGCGTTTGAATTGAGTCTTAGCAATTCGACTACCCTGAGTTTGTAAAAGTGCGCTTAAAATGCAGAAGTTCGATCATTCCCAGTGAGAGAATTTGGCATGTTCTATCTCTGTGTGAGAAATTCAAGTATAATGAATTGAGTATTGACAATGCTGATATACATAGATGGACATAAAGAGACGAAAGCGAAGCTGGACGGACATGCATATAAACGTGTTATTTGAATAGCGTGTTTTGTTGCTATGTGTGTTTTACAAAAGTGTGTTTATCTGGACAAAGCGGTTTTCTCCTACAAACTGTGTTTTTGTCGAAAGTGTGTTATTTATTAGATTTCGCTTGGCTAACATGCTTTGCGGAGAAAAGCGTGTTTAATAACACAGTACAATAACTGTGTTTTTTCTAAAGTGTGTTATCTAACACAGTACTATAATTTGCGATGAGTTATATAACACACTTAGGTGTGTTATTCAGCACAGAAAAGTGTGTTATTAGAGAATTGTAAACGAAACTGTGTAGCAATAACACATTTAATGTGTTAGAAAACACACTTTTGTGTGTTTTCTAACACACTCATTTTTAAGAGTGCAGTCTCCACATTTAACAAACGACCGTTTTGCTTGAATCATTTTGAGTTATGTAATCTTATGCGTGTTGGACGTAAGCAACATATCTTGTCTACAACTTCGAGAAGGTACAGATAACGCTGTCTATAAAATCTCTATTTCTAGCGAGATCTCTAGAAAATCACAAGGACGTTATCCTAAGTATTTTCGCCATGTCACCTGCCTAAAAATAACTCTTTTAACGCAATCAAGGTATTTACAGTAAAACAAATCTAACGGGAAGCCAACTCAACAGCAAACGCAACACTGGGAGAAGATCCACGAGAAGATCAGTCTTAAATATATGATCTTAAACAAGAAGAGTAAATGTTCACTTATAACGCAGAAATCGGTCCTAAAGTATAAAATCTTTTCTGTAAGCTTGCCACGAAGTGGAGAAATGCGTGCGTGCATGTTAGCTGTTTATTTGCTGATTTGAACGTATATGGGAGTTCTCTTTCCAACAATATCGCTTATCGCACAGAATAACACCAACTAATGTAATAGTTCACATGCAATGATTAGTTACCTCTTGAATTACGCCTCAAAAGCTGTGTTGAAAATTTAAATGCCTGACATATGATTACAGTTTTGCACCGTTGTACAATACATTTTAGTGGCATGTAAACAATTATTTCTCAGTACAGACATAGACCAATGACTTGACATTAAGGTCATTGTGATTTTATAGACATAGCTAGAACTGGTGATTTTGGAAAGCAATATCTTTCCCTTGCTAATGTTGTAGTGAGGATATGTTGTTTACATTTAACGCGCTTAAAATTACATGACTCAAAATAACCCAAGCAAAACGGTCTTTGTTAAATGTGGAGACTGGTTCAAACAAATTAGTCATTTTAAGTTATGCAACCATGTGTCTTCTTCCATCCGTGTCCTTGAACAATGAAAAAGATTGTCGCAAAATTAGTAAAGATAAAATAGCAGTTTGTGAGAAAACTGCGGGTCTACGGAGTGGGAACTCTTCGGATTTGAATTCAGCGTGCTTGAAAGCGTTCATTTTACTCCATTAGAAGAGTTAGATTGACTCCTAGTGTAGCAAGAACGGAGTTAAGATTACTCCTAGAGTAAACATAATGGAGCAAAAAATACTCCAATATTTGAACTCCTTTTCGGGAGTATATTTTACCCCGTAGTGGAGTAATATTTGCTCTTAGTAGAGTAAAACATTTAATGTGGAGTAGTTTTAACTCTGATTTCAGAGTGAATTATACTCAATTTTTTTTACTCCCCAAAAGAGAGTTATTTTAACTCCTTACTCCTCAGAATTAACAGTGTGGTAATGTGACTGTCTCACATTTCTGGTACTGAGTAAGATATATAGTAGTATTTTAAAGTTGATTTTCAAATTTTAACTTTCAATAGTAACCCATCAGAAAATAAGGCACACAAATAAAACTATGAAGATTAACACCGTACCCCTTACTGTACATCCTGTTATCGGTATCATATATATTTATAATTGTTCAGCTTTAGAAATACAAACATGAGTAGAATACGCATACTACTATGCAGATTAACTATTTCACTCACGACTCATTTATATAATATTCCTCGATCGAAGTTTTATATGATTATTTTTTCAACGTCACCGCGATACATCAAAGAAAACTAAATTAAAAATAAACTAACTAAGATGAAGAATTCTGAAGGCGATCTAAATTATAACGTTTCTGTGTTCCAAACTTTTTTAAGCATATTTCGTATTCTTAGTAAATATTGTAAAATTAATGCACTTTTAAAAACAAGGATTGTTGAGATGTGTATATAATTTTGAGGATTGATGGCTTTTTTGAAAGTTTTAAAAGATTACCGTGGCCCTTTTTTGTCGTTGGTACCCACTATTTTTCTTGTCAAGATTCTGGTTTGTAATTTACCTGCGGCATAAACTTCATTGGGATGTTGAAAACATCCTGCACGCTCTAGCTGGAACGCTCCACCAATAGCACTTATGCGGGTTTTCCCTAAGGCTATTGTCTCACCACCTAGCCTCGCTTAGATGTGCAGAGAACGTATTGCGTCAATGCGAGGCTTGGTGGTAAGCACAATAGGCTTAAGGAAAACCTGAGTGTATAAGTGCTATTGAGCTATCGAACAAACTAGGATTGGTAGCGAGTCTTATCCAATTATATAACATATACAAAAATATATAAGCTATACTAACATGAAATTCTAACCAATTAACTAGTAAATAAATCTGGATTGAAGAGTTGCTTAACGCCAAATACTATGTATAATTTTCTAAAAGATATTCACGTAACTTGCGTTTAAAAATACTAACTGACGAAGTACATTTAATATTCTCTGGAAGTTCGTTCCATAATGAAATAGCGCGTTGATGGAAAGTCCGTTGGGCAGATGCTCTCTCAAAAAATCGAATATTCAAAGAATTTGAATTCCTCGTTAAACGGTTGTCTTTCAAAAACGTAAGCTGTGAACTATGACCGTGCAGAAGATGTGGGTTATTGTTTATTTAGGCCCCAATACTCAGGGAATTGGTATTATTGTATTAATATGCGCTCGGAAGCATTCTCTTGATTTGAAACATATGGAGCAAATGATACATATCTAATTTTTCCTGTAATTACATTATTATAGTACTGCAACAATTGATTTATTCCTTATGTAGTACCAAGACAAGTGTGCCGTTGGGTGAAAGGATGAATGCAAGGACATAAGAGTAGTAATATAGGGGCCAATCAACCCCCTTTTTTAGGGGTGTGCAGGGATGGGCAGAGGGATGTTCAGAGGGATGTGCAGAGGGGTGTGCAGGCATGTGCAGAGGGGTGTGCAGGCATGTGCAGAGGGGTGGGCAAACTTCCACAGGGTGCCGCACTAATTAGTATGCGAGATTATGATTGGTCAAACAGCGTACGTACACCCCGTGACGTACACACCGTGACGTGCACTATAGCCGCGCTTTGTTTACATTGTCTGCATTCTTTCTACGATTACGGGTTTCATATCTCATATGATGTGTTTGTGTTGTGTAATGTAGTCTAGCTATTATGTGTCGCGTTATATGACCATGTATTTTGTCTGGTTATTTTGTAGCACAGTATTGTCGCACAGTATTTTTTACGATATCTTCGGATACTATTCAGAATATGTTTAGTACCGTAGTACAAAATTTAAAGAAAAAAATACAGGCGATATTTTGTGAGTAAGAAAAATTTATTTCGTCATAGAAGTATATACAACATTAGTAAGGTTTATGTCTAACATTTCTAAGGTAATATCGTCCAAGTGTTTTTGGAGTTTGCTTATGTGCTGGTGGCATTTGTACATCAGCCTGCTCGAAATGTGGTTGCTCCAATTGTTCATCGCCAGAATCACCTTTGTCTGCGACTGATTCGTCATCGCTCTCATCTGGAGAACTATTCTCGGCATTTGTGTCGTAAGTGTACCAGTGTTTTATCGGATGCTCAATTGTACGTGGTGGTGTTGAATAATGAGGCATAGGTGAATGCCCTTCGCGTTCTTCCTCTCCCACGTCTGTATTTGAATGCTCTGCTTCGCTCTCACTAGACTGTGCTGCGACGTCTGGATCACTGTCCTCGGCATCGACCTGTACTATATCATCTTCATCACTATACTCCACGTCAGCGTGTAGTTGAGAAGACTGTGGTTTGTTCTTGGCTCGGTCGGCCTGGTCAGCTGATTTTCAAGACTTTGAAATTTACTTTGTTACTGATTTTTAAATGTTTGAAATCTATGATATTCATTAGAATAGAATGTACTTTTCTCATCAGGTGTTATAGACGGTGCGTTTAAGATATTTTCTATTTCCTGTTCCGTATTGTACATGGCGTTAAGTATAGGAGGTTGTCGATACAATTTCTTTCTCATATATCCACTAAGTTGTTGTTGTAAACCATCTCTCTCCCCAGGCAATACATTTGTTTTTAGGCAGTGATGATCATGGGTAGTCGGTTTAAGGTCAAGCATAAGATACCCGTGAGGGTGACTTGTAGCTTTTTCATACGCATGCATGAACTCGGGAACCCGACCTGGGTTGATTTGTCTTGCCAGGGTTAATATTTGCTGCTTGTCGCGAGGAGATTTGAAAGGTAAAATATAATGTGTATTAAGGCTGATGTTTCTTGTTTCCGTTCCTTGATAAAATATATTTTGGACAATGTAGATAACTGATAGGTTTCTATGATGGCTCCCTTTGGTAAATAAGTTGGCTATGCGTTTGTCGCCTCCTGACTGTGCCATAAGATCGTCAAGAACGATTAGCTAGGTTACGTTTATTAACATCAAGAAAATCACGAGAGTCAATTTCAGAGGGTATGCCTTCGTAAAATTGAATACCCGGTATAGTGTCGATCATTTCTAAATACATGGGTTGCCATTGTCCATAGCACCAGATAATACGTTGAGGAGGCGGCCGTATAGTTTGTTGAGCATTCTCCAAAAGTGTTTTTGCCCATACCGCCTTGCCACTTTGCGTACAGCCCGCGACAATACATGTAAAAGGGTGGTAAAGTGTCCCTGGTCC
>CAWLCR010000018.1:0-54000 GCA_963855995.1 Muricea muricata | reverse complement strand
GTGTACAACTTTCTTGGCAAAAGAAGAATACCTTTACTTGCATGTGATTATGATACAATATGGAGTAAATTTGGAGGAAAAGTATTTCAAGGTTATGATGACTAATAATGAGGAAAACACAACTGAAAATCTTTTAATATAACTATACTGGTACAATATTATTGACAAGGGATATTAAGAACATTTAGAGCAAATAATATTCAAATAAGTGCAATTTGAAAATCTAATGTGCCATATGTTTGTGAGGACAAGATCACGAGAATGAAGAAAAATAAAAGGAATGTTATGCCTGTTTAGGGCACCTGATGTGTGCATAAATGTGAGCATGTTTATTTACATATTTTGTTTCAAACAATAGGCAATTAAATTTAAATTCCAACAGTGAGATCGTGGCCATGGAATTTAAAAGTAATTACCACATTAATCATGTATGAAAAAGGCAAAATTTTAGATGGGATATGTTTTGAAAAAAATATAATAATAATGATAATAATAATAATAATAAACTTTATTTAGGCTCGATAGCCCCAATAGGTTTTTACAAGCCTCTTTTCGTGGGGGTCGAGAAACACATACATACAATTACGACAATCTATGTAGAATAACTACAAAATAGACATTAAACTATAAATGTGAATTAAGGTAAGACTGATAAAAATACGTATAGCAAGCTGATTTAAAAGATGCCAGAGATTTAGACTCACGAATATGTAGTGGAAGTTCATTATATAACTTGGGACCATTAATACTAAATGCTCGTTTATATACACTAGATCTGGTAAAAGGAACTTCTAAATGTTTAGCTTCCACTGAGCGTAGACACATGGATGTTTTTGGCTCATCTTATCTTTTATATAATTATCAAAATATATATTCTATATCGAAAAAATATGAATGAAAAACCATGCGTGTCACTCATACAATGTTAGGTGCACTAAACAGACTTTACTTCCTGTTTGATTATACTAACTTAGATTTTCAAGATATTCTTCTATTTTACATCTCCATGCATAAAATAAAATTACAATATTGAGAAATAGGTTGTTTTGAAAATTGAAATAAATACAATGTAGTAAAGGTGTTGAGCCCCCCCCAAAGACATACAATATATACAGTAATGCTGGTGATATCAGATCCTATTATTAAATGGAATTATTATATACTATACAGTAAGTATTAAATCCTACTTTTGATTCTATGGACACTTCTGAATCTTTTTTGTGGCCCTTCATTGGATTAACACATGTTGTGCAACCATAGGCGTACGGGCACCGTTTCAACTGGGGGGGCAAACAACACTTGCCCGAATTCTCAACTGACCTATTAAATAAGTTATCTAAAAAAAAATAACTGTCTCGTCCATGTCGTTTACCAAAAGTGTCAATTATTTGAGCGATGTCATTCTTGATGGTAAGGTTAGCGTAGGCACGTTCAATGTTGATCAGTGCAACAGAATATAATCTTTTCTGGCCCATTGTTGAGCGAAGATAAGATTTTATGCGCCGCAATCCACTGAACGACCTTTCAGCGGAGCATGATGTGGCAGGAATGGATGCCAGTATGGTTGCCACCTCATATAGTACAGGTAGTAGGTCGCATAATCCATCTTGAAACATTCTTTCGACAATCCCTGCAGCGGTTTTTGCTCGAGAGCTGATATCGTTATTGACAGAGTTTTGATACATGCTCTGTTCAACTTCAAGAAGTTCTTTATCAACTTTGCAAAATTCTGCTACTACTTCAAAGCTTTTATCCGAAGGGTGCTCGTTGAGCACAACGTCACCCAAAGCACACAAGATCTCTTGATCATTGCTTTCAAATCGTGATTGCATTTCGCTGAGCACTTTGTCCAGGGATCGATAGAATGTATTGATGCGATGATGCGTTTGGGGAGTGATCACATGCGCGGTATTCGAAGATGCTGGTTCACCGATAAGTGCTTGCAAACGACGGGATGGTTTGTTTCGAGGTGCTCTTGCTTCTTTAAATACAAAATCAGATTCTTTGATGTTACTCTTTATTTCATCGGACATAACTTTTGCTCTGTTCCACAAGAGTTCAAAGCATTTTTCATTACGACAGTTCCGCAGCGTCTTCATGGTAAGGTCAGCGTTACGTTTGGCAGTAATAACGTCAATGTCTTTTCCTTGCAGATATTTACTTAAACTGTTTGTATTTAACAATATCACCTTTAAAAGGGTCACACCGAATACAAAATCAAAGTCACAAATGGCATTAATAAGAGCACGGCTATCAGTGTACGTTCTCTTATCCTTGTCATTTGCAAAAATAAGAAGAGCTTTGACAATTTTCGACATTTGTTCGGTAACTGCTTTTACCGCTTCCCATCGGCAAGACCATCTAGTGTCACTAAGAGACTTAAGCGTGAGAACAAGGTGATCACTATCTACCTCAAAAGAGTGAAACAAGGCATGTCGTTTCGTACTTCCTTCTAGGAAATTGTAGAGACTTTGTAATGTCCCCAAAGCGTTTCTGAGTGGTTCCACATCATTCATGGTATCTTGCAGTGCCAAGTTTAGAACATGCGCGTAACAATGTACATACACCCCTCGCGGTGAGCTTTCCTTCATTCTTGCTGCTACGCCTTTTCGTACACCGCTCATATTGGATGCACCATCGAAGCATTCACCCACAATGTTTTCCAACTTTAAACCATACTCAGTGATCACTTTCTTTACAAGTTTAAAAAGAATTTCCCCTTCAGTTGACTCCGTTGAAAAAAATTCAACGAATGTTTCCAATGTTTTGCCATCCAAAACATGTCTTAAGCAAATTGATACTTGCTCTGCCCGACTAATATCTGACGTTTCATCCATAATTAGAGCAAAGTTTCGGCTTAAAAGCACATCGTGAGTAATTCGCTCAATAACAAAGCTGGAAATGATGTCCAAAATTTCGTTTTGTATGGATGGTGACGTCCACTGGGCGTGACACTTTAATTGACTCTGTAACTTCTCTTTAAGCCAGGGAATGTCTTCACATCTGAGGTGCAATAGTTCCAATAGATTACCTCTGTTTGTGTCAGACATTTCACTGATATTTTTTCTGTTCTCTTCATGCCCTCGTAAAGATACGCTTTGCTGTGCAGTATAAAATATGCTGGTAATGATAACACGTAAATACTCCCGATTCCGTTGAACATCTTTTTGGTGGGCTTCCACTAACTGTTTCATTACCGATGTTTTGTGGTTTTCGTTTATCCTTGAACTAATCCACCTTGCCATTGCGTCTTTGTGAACTCTGCTTTTTGCATGTTATTTCAGTCGGTCACTTTTTTTCCAATTATCAAAACTGAACGTATTATCTGCCATGAACTCTTGACACGCAAAACATACAAAATGACGTTGTTCCATATTATAGCTAATCCAAGGATACGTGTTATACCACTGTGGATTAAAATCTCTGCTTGATTTTTCATGACCGAATTTCTTTCGATTGTATTCTTTCAGTATAGGATGATTAGGCATGCGCGGTGACATTAAGGAAGGTATTGAAGGCTGATTGCTTTGGAAATCCACCCTTGAGTCGTGCAAGTTAAAAGAGGATCTCGACGAGTTAATTGAAGGCTCATTGCTACAACAGGCTTCCACTGATTCTTGAGACCAATGATTAATGGTGAAAATTTCAGCTGAACTTTGCACGTTTAATGATGGGGTTTGGGACTGATTTAGCTTGGTATCATCGAAGGACATTTACAAGTCTGATAAGATGTTTGACGACTGGTTATGACACTCAACGACTTCGTTTGCGTCCTCTGATTTTTGAGATTGTACAACAGTGATCTTCTCTGTTGGATCTTGTAATTTGGCTGACGACTGATTTTGATTACCGTTTTTGTCCAATGGATGTGCATCATGTGCAATATCTGAACAGGATATTGACGAACAGGAGGTACTTTCACTCGCTGTCGCATTAACCATCGGACGCTTAGGGGGTTTTGCACTGCTAACGAAGAAGCTATTAATTTGTAGCTGATGTTCTTCAACCACAACGCTAAAATTTACTTTTTCACCATTGTGTACCATTTTTATATGACCTTTTTTATAGTCTGAGTCAACTTCTTTTTTGCACGTTAGGCAAGTCACTCGTTGACGATAGTGCCGTTTACGCACCGCTTTTCCGTTACTAGCCGACATGTCACAATGTTACCCACAAACCTGGAAAAACCGTGCAATAACAACTTTACGATGAAGGACGCCAATCCTATAGTTTTGTACTTTAAAACATTTCTGTTATTCAACTTATTTCGGGCTTCATTAGTTTAAAATTTTTAGCATGGCTGAAAAACGTGATATTTAAATGCTTGACTTTGAAATTGCACTTAAAAACCTATTAAGCGACATAAAAATTCCTGTAACTGCAAAGTTTAGTGAGAAATATTTTAAAATAGGAATATCATAGCCATGTAAAGTTTGTAAATTTCATATATGTATTGGCATTTCATCTATGCGTATATATTAGCATACATTTTTCTACGGTATGTTAATACATATACATCCGGAGGAAATGGGTGTTCATTCAACTTTTGCAGCAGTTTATAAACTGTAGAAATTTTACATGTCCATAATATCCCTATTATACAATATTTTTCACTAAACTTCGCAATTATGCTAATTTTGGTCAGCTTTTTTTCAACTGTGGAGGCGATTTAACTGATTTTCATTTCTTTGCTTGTATTCAAATTTTTGAGATCACTAAGTAGGCCTATTTAATTGACTTGCAAAGATAACACAAAAATTCAAATTAGAATTCTGTGCGAATAAAATAGACATTAAATCGCACAGATAGTAGCTGAAAAAATCTGTTATTTTTTACCTCACCTTAATCTCTCTAGTACATCCAATTTTTATTGAATACAGCAGTTTTTGAAGAGGAACTAAAGCAAACTGTGGTGTCACTACTTATTATTAATCACATACAAAGTTATTTCAAGTTTTCATTGTGAATTGGCCTGCTATACTTCATGTTTCAATGCCAAAGAAATTTCAAAGTTAATTAATTCTAAAATTTAGTTTTCAACTTTTCATACACACTGCATGATAGAGCTATTTTTGCCCGAACGTTTGTGAATCTTTTGCCCGAATAGCTACATCACAGAAATTTTTGGGGGGGCAGCTGACCCCCCTGCCCCCCCGGCCCGTACGCCTATGTGTGCAACATAGTTTTGCTTGTGCATCTTCTAGAGTGGGTGATTGTACAGGTGCCTGAATAGGAAATGCTAAAAAATGCTCAAAATTGTATAAATATAGTATATACACTGTATATCTATTTGCAAATACATATATGAACACAAAACCGTAGGAGCTCTCACTATCTAAACAATAAATTTAAAGCAGAGTGGACAGTGTACAAATACTATCATGATCACAAATAAAAATTAGCTACCTCTGAAAATACTGAAATGTTGTCTATAATTTTTAAACTTTGGGCAATTTTAAAAATAACAGCCACTTTTCATTTCATTATTACCGAATAAAAATGCAAATTAAAATGCGACATCCTCAGCATAGTGGCTTAATTTTCTATAGTTGTATGTAGCAAATAGCAATGATGTTTTTCAATCCATAAACCATTAACAATACTGTACAATAATGAATATCCATGAATCAGAACATGTTACAGTAAATGTTGGGAGACAGGTGATCAAGTGATGTGGCCTTCAAATTGATTGTCTAGCAATTCAGTATGTATAGTATAGAATAAATGTCTGGTATTTGACTCAAATTATATTGGACCCATGTACTGTAAACTATATAAATATATATTAAAATCAATTATCTATTTACCTGTTTTCATCACTGTATAGTTTGCACTACTTTCGGTTAATTTTTCTATATTGCTCCTACCAGACATTAAAATCCTAATTTGTAGCTCATAATACTTCAAAAGTAAGACAACCATCGAGGCAAAACCGTAGAATTTTTCCTCTGATTGACCATCTAGCCCTGAGTTCCCTGATTTCCCTGACACATCTGTTGTTATTCTCCCAGGTCATCTTCAACTTCCATCATATAACTCGCGAGAAAATTGTTTTCTGATTCGGCTTGGCTGTCATTTGGATCAGTAAAGCTTGAAGACACTTTCCAGTTGAAATTCAAAGGAAAAGTGCTGTAGCATCGGCAAAAAATTCGATCAAAACATACTTCAACCCTCTCTGTAGTATAGAATACTAGCTTGCAATCAGTGCGTGTTCCCGATTTGACGTCACAGGAGCATACTCCCCCCATTTTTTTTATGCCCACGGTTTTTTGAAAAAACGGCATAAATCACCAAATTTAAGCCCCCAAAAGTACATGAAGATCAAATTTTCGACTTATAAAATATATTGCAAATCTTCTTAAAATCACCTAAACTTTTAAATATGCAAATTCCCTGACTACCCGATAGGCACTTTAAAAAACCCACTAATTTAAATTCACCTTGCAATAAAAATAAAAGGGGCTCGGTCATTTCAGTAGGTTTTGAGTTTTTTAACTGCTTCATAACCTAAATATTCAGTAAACTCTTTAAAACTCACTTATTTCATCAACTTTTTTGCTAGGATTCGCAATAATTTGTCTCTAAAGACTTCCCGTACCTAGCAATATTCACAGAGCTATATTCAATTGGGCCGTTTGCATGCTTGGTTACAGAAACCGGCGCTTTATTATATTAGCGACATCATGGGTGAGCGCATGCAGTTAATTAATATTCACTGGCCGCCATATATATATATATAAGTATAAAAGATGAACGCGAACTCCAGAAAGATAAGATATAATTATTTGTAAAGAGACGTTTCGCCCGTTCGGGCTTCTTCAGTGTTATATACAAATTTCAAAACAATTAAGATAAACTCGTGCTTTATATAGCCTAAAACTAATTAAAAACTAATAAAAGTCACTAGAGCATGTACTTTTAACTCAATCTAGAATATTGAATTAAAACTAATTAAGAATAATTTATTCTGTTTTTGGATCTAAATTCGCACCTCTTGTTGAGTCCATACGGTTTCAACGTGCACAATTGTGCACTTCAATATGCTTCTCTAGTAAGCAAGCGTTTGTCCGTGGTATTAACTACATTGTTGTTATTCATTTGTTCTATACCTATAAAGCTGAAGTCTGAAAGGCAATGCTCCATGCTGTTATAATGGGCAGCAACTTCACACGTCTTCTTGTTGGTAAGCATAGCCGACTTATGATTACGGAAACGAACCTTGAGTTCAGTGCTTGTGGAACCGATGTATTGCACTTATTTTATTTTATTTTACAAGCTTTGTCACAACACTAAGAAAATATTACAAATTGTGACAGGGAATCACAACAGCTTTTGGCCAATTACTGTGATCCCAAAATAACAAACAAATTTGTTTTCCAAGATCGAGGATCATCAACGTTATACAGGGTGTATAAAAAAAAAGGTAATCGAACTTTGATGTGCACTAGGGCGTTCAATATTTAACATACAGAAATAATTCTTACGTAGTTGGAAAAAACCAGGCTTTTAGCTTTTAATTGCCATCGTTTTTATAAAATTTGAAAAAAATCAAGCAAATACAAATGCGATAAAAATTGCAGGTCGAAATCGCATTTTTTTCACCGTTGGGAGTTTATTGAAAATCTGTTAAGATTTAATCCCATTTGGGAATTAAATTACAAAATTAATTGACCAATTTTAGCTTAGGTAGTAAACTTCTGGCATTTTATTAGTGATGTTAATTGTTTCTCGTGACAGATAAATGATTAATGAAATTTTCTTTTCTTATTCGCTGCCCTAATAATGCTGAGAGGTGGAAATATGCGATTTCGACCGGCAATTTTCATTAATTTGATTCGTATTTGCCTAATCTTTCTTTAAATTTCACAAAAATGATGACAATCGAAAGCTAAAAGCCTGGTCTTTCCGCCTGCGAAAAAATGATTTCTCTAAATTTTATAATGAACGCGCTAGAGCACGGCAAAGTTCGATTACCTTTTTTTGATACACCCTGTAGTTCAGTTGTAATGCAGTATGGTAATATTGAAGTAAGAGCTTTTTAAAGATAATTAGAGAGTTAAATTTATTGGTTATTGGTCTTGGTAATATATTCCAGATCCTTGTGGTCCTTAATGTATAGGTCTGTTGGTAGGTGGAAGTCTTGCATTTTCTGATTTGGAACTTTTGAGAGTTCGCATCCAATGATCTTGTAATTCGAGAGATTTTAGGTTTTGGAAGGACTGGTTCTGAAATAAGCATGATACCGCAGTTTGTTTTATAGAAAAAGAGCATGTCTAGATATTCGTGCCAATAACTTAGAGGAAGAAAGTTCAGATCAATAAGCCTTTGCTTGTAGCTGGTTTCACAAATGAAAGGTAGATCCAGGATGTATTGAGAAGCACGTCTCTGTACGCGTTCTAAGCGAGATGAGGTCAACATGCATAACTTGCATGGAGCATTGCCTTTCAGACTTCAGCTTTATAGGTATAGAAAACATAAATAACAGCAATGTAGTTAATACCACAGACAAACGCTTGCTTACTAGAGACGCATATTGGAGTGCACAGTTGTGCACGTTGAAACCGTATGGACTCAATAAGAGGTGCGAATTTAGATCTAAAAACAGAATAAATTATTCTTAATTAGTTTTCAATATTCTGGATTGAGTTAAAAGTACATGCTCTAGTGACTTTTATTTAAGAATTAAAAAACGAGTCGCGTGCCTTTATGGTGTAATAATGCACGATGGGGGAATGTTGGGAGAATACGAGAGAAGCTTGTAAAACACGAGGCGGAGCCGAGTGTTTTACAGGCTTCTCGAGTATTCTCCCAACATCCCCCCGAGTGCATTATTACACCATAAAGGCACGAGACGAGCTTTTTTAATTCTTTTATAATATAAGAAGAAATTACAGGGCAACAAGTCCAACAACAAAATTTATTTATTAGATCAATAATAAAATTCTTTTTACATTCATTTAAGATGTTGCTTAGCAACAAAAACAGCTCGGTTCAAACGGCGTGACAACAATATAGTCAACAGTATTTAGGCGAATTCTTGCCCAAAAACCTTTCAAAAACATCTAAAATTTGCCAACAATTGCAAAGGAGCTTAAAAATCTAACATAAAGCTGTCAAAGAACTAATCACTGTTCGATTTAAACACGTTCTGGACGCTGCCGATCGAGCAAGAAGTAAACATGCCGCCGGCCAAGGCCGTGGAGGAATTGTGCAGCTCTGTGTTTGTCGTCGAACTTGCAGAGGATAACGCCAAAGTTTTCTAGTGAAGGTACTGCGGAGTGGATATTTAGTAGTTAAAATTTTCGAAGATATAGGTGTAACATGAAAGTGTCGTAAAATGTTGTACGGACTACGGTTTTGCTTGAATTTCGCGCATTGCATGAAAAAACTTATGGCAAATGCGATGACAATCATGTGAAAATGATTAAATTTACCTTGTGGAAAACAATTTCTGTTCTTACTATAGTTTGTAGTCTTTTGTAAAATGTGTATTTAAAAGCCGAGTTTGTTTTGGTACCTACCTTTAAAAGTGGAGACAGCCATAAATGTTGAATTTTTGTTTACTTTTCAACAAGAGGGGGGGGGGAATTTCAAAAGCTACAAGCGTGCATTATAGCCTCACAATGCACGCGCGTTAGCCAATCAAATTTCTCGTTATATCGCACTTATATTATAATAGTTTTTAATTGGTTTTAGGCTATATAAAGCACGAGTTTATCTTAATTGTTTTGAAGTTTGCATATAACACTGAAGAAGCCCGAACGGGCGAAACGTCTGTTTACAAATAATAATGTTCTATCTTTCTGGAGTTCGCGTTCATCTTTTACACTTATATTCTATATTCACACAAGCGTCGTGTATCCTGTGGATCCTATATTTAAGGTTAGAGACTGTTGTGAGTGGTTTGTTTGCAAATACACGCACGAGTTGAATGTACAATGAACGAAAAATTTTGTATACTGCACGAGGCCGTCGGGACCGAGTGCAGTATACAAAATTTTGAGTTCATTGTACATTCAGCAAGTGCGTGTATTTGTAAACAAAACACAAACTTAACAGTCTCTAACACATTTAATATATGATCTGAGTTCACTGCTCGTGCTCGCAAGCAAAAGCCGTACGCTTTCGCTACCAAACAAAATAAAACAAATCCGATTTTAAAAACATTATACGTGAAAAAAGTACAACAAATTTGAAGAATTGTAGCGAACAACCTTTACAAGCTGAGTCAAGCAAATAAACACAACGATACGTCAAAAAATAGCTTGTTAAATGAGCTTTCATGCGAGAGTTCACAGACGAAAAAATGAGATTAATCGGTGTTAACTAAGTTTAATTACCTCTGACGATAGAAATTCTCAAGATTGTTTTCCTTTTTGGTGTTTATAGTAGAATTCATCGATATTTTCATCAACTTGTTAGCTTTATCCACTTGTAAATACAGTTTTCTTGACGTTTTACTCCTGGCCATTTTCAATATTGCATACTTTTCGTGCGTTATTGTAATAATGCACACAAACGACTCGTTGTTGCCAGCGGTAACCAAAACGCACGTGATCGATTTTAACCAATCGCGTGCGCGGATTTTGAACAGTGAACGAAGATCATATATTAAATATATTTATAATACAAGTAGTGCAAAATCTGCAATGTGATTGGTTACTGAGCGTGCATTATAACACAACAATGCACGCAGCACGCTGTTTTTTTTTTTGTTTTGTCTCCTGTTTCCCGGGAGACTGTGACCACATTTAGCGTAGTTTTTATGCACAAATTATAATAGAATGCAGAAAAAAAACGGGGTGGAAATGAAGGAGAAAAAACAGATTGAATACAAAAGAAAACCGGGCAAAGCAGAACGATAAAGTTTAAAAAAAAACATTCGTAGCTGTTTTCGCTGAGTACGAATTCGATTGAACGACTCGACAAAACTTTAAAAAGGCAGCGACAAAACACAAAAAACCGTGAAAAAGTGCAAGAAAACTACAAAAACTAAACTAATTTTATCAAGAAAGTACCTTAATTGTCATCGTTACAGAAACTCGTTGACATATCATCGGCGAAACACGAAAAATATATTCCATACTTTCAGCAAACAGAAACAAAACAGGACGACGAAAAGATCAGATTGTTCGACTTTCTTGCCAAAAATCTCATGCCATATGCAGCAAAACGGCTGTAAATTACTTCTTGTATCAATCCTACCCCTTTTAAAGCTTTTTTAAAATTATAAGTATCGAAAATCTGTTTGCTTTTGCTTAAAAAGTTCACTTCCTTCGCCTGTTGCTTAAAAATGTAAGCTTGTTGCTAAGCAATGAGCAAAAGCATTTGCGTGACGTCATCCTAACATGTAAGGGGAATTTTATCATTAATCTGTTTGAAAATATTGTTTGCTGTGCAATAACGTTCTTATATTATAAAAGAAATAGAAAAACTCGTCTTGTGCGTTTTTCGTCTCGAGAAACGTGCAAAACACTCGGCTACGCCTCGTGTTTTACACGCTTCTCTCGTATTCTCCTAACATTTCCCAAGTGCATTATCACACTTTATAATATAAGTGCGATATAACGAGCAATTTGATTGGCTAACGCGCGTGCATTGTGAGGCTATAATGCACGCTTGTAGCTAAAAAAATTCCCGCCTCTTGTTGAAAAGTAAACAAAAATTCAACATTTATGGCTGTCTCCAGTTTTAAAGGTACCAAAACAAACTCGGCTTTTAAATACACATTTTACAAAAGACTACAGACTATAGTAAGAACAGAAATTGTTTTCCACAAGGTAAATTTAATCATTTTCACATTATTGTCGTTGCATTTGCCATAAGTTTTTTTCATGCAATGCGCGAAATTCAAGCAAAACCGTAGTCCGCACAACATTTTACGACACTTTTATATTACACCGATATCTTCGAAATCTTAACTACTAAATATCCACTCCACAGTACCTTCACTAGAAAACTTTGGCGTTATCCTCTGCAAGTTCGACGACAAACACAGAGCTGCACAATTACTCCACGGCTTTGGCCGGCGGCATGTTTGCTTTTTGCTCGATCGGCAGCGTCCAGAACGTGTTTAAATCAAACAGTGATTAGTCCTTTGAGAACTTTATATTATATTTTTAAGCTCCTTTGCAATTGTTGGCAAATTTTAGATGTTTTTGAAAGGTTTTTGGGCAATAATTCGCCTAAATACTGTTGACTATATTGTTGTCACGCCGTTTGAACCGAGCTGTTTTTGTTGCTAAGCAACATCTTAAATGAATGTAAAAAGAATTTTATTATTGATCTAATAAATAAATTTTGTTGTTGGACTTGTTGCCCTGTAATTTCTTCTTATATTATAAAAGAATTAAAAAAGCTCGTCTCGTGCCTTTATGGTGTAATAATGCACTCGGGGGGATGTTGGGAGACTACTCGAAAAGCCTGTAAAACACTCGGCTACGCCTCGTGTTTTACAAGCTTCTCTCGTATTCTCCCAACATTCCCCCATCGTGCATTATTACACCATAATTCTTAATTAATGTATGATCTTAGTTCACTGTTCAAAATCCGCGCACGCGATTGGTCAAAATCGAACACGTGTGTTTTGGTTACCTGGCAACAACAAGTCGTTTGAGTGCATTATTACAATAACGCACGAAAAGTGTGCAGTATTGAAAATGGCCTGGAGTAAAACGTCAAGAAAACTGTATTTACAAGTGGATAAAGCTAACAAGTTGATGAAAATATCAATGAATTCTACTATAATAAAGACCAAAAAGGAAAACAATCTTGAGAATTTCTATCGTCAGAGGTAATTAAACTTAGTAAACACCGATTATTCTCATTTTTTCGTCTGTGAACTCTCGCATGAAAGCTCATTTAACAGGCTATTTTTTGACGTATCGTTGTGTTTATTTGCCTGACTCAGCTTGTAAAGGTTGTTCGCTGCAACTCCTCAAATTTGTTGCACTTTTTTCACGTATAATGTTTTTAAAATCGGATTTGTTTTATTATGTTTTGATAGCGAAAGCGTACGGCTTTCGCTTGCAAGCACGACCAGTGAACTCAGATCATATATTAAATGTGTTACAGACTGCGGCCTGCCAACGCAAAAGCAGATTTCAGGTAAACAGCGTAAAGAAAGAAAGGAATGCATGCTATTCAATCACCCACGTGCCTACGTTTCCTACTTGAGCACAAAAGAAGCTCGCACAATTTCGAAATTTGTCTACCACCTGAAGATTCCCTCTGGATGAAACAGACTGTAGTGGTAAGTTTTTGAGGTATTTTGCACAATTATATATATATATATATATGATGTCATTTGGTTTAACCCTTCATTTAGCAAAAATGTCAAGACAAACATCGCACGCAGTTTCCTCAAGCTTGTAGACACGCACTTTCCAATAGGCAACAAGTTACACAAGATTTTCAATAGGAACACAGTTAAGGTCAGTTACAGCTGCATGAACAACGTTAAGTCAATTATCACAAGTCACAACACACGCATAATTAGGAAAAGCCAACCACAAGACATTAGCGCAGAGAACTGTAACTGTAGGAACAAACACACATGCCCATTGCAGAACAAGTGTATGAGTAAGGACATTGTATACAAAGCAACAATTTTGACAGGCAACACACAGGACACAAAGCACTACATTGGCATGACCTCAAACACATTCAAAGAGCGATACAGGAATCATATCAAATCTTTCACACACAAAAAATATTCGAACAAGACGGAACTTTCGAAACACGTTTGGCACTTAAAGCAAAAGAAAACAGATTTCACCATAAAATGGTCCATAATAAAAAAGTCTATTTCTTACACGGGAGGATCCAAAAGATGTAATTTATGTTTGGAGGAAAAAATCAGTATTTTGAAAGAAAAAAACAATTACTTGCTTAACAAAAGATCGGAAATAGTTTCGGCCTGCCAACACAAAAGCAGATTTCAGGTAAACAACCTAAACAAAGAAAGGAATGCATGCTATTCAACCACCCACGCGCCCACGTTTCCGTCTTGAGCATAAAAGAAGCTCGCAGATTATTTTCGAGATTTGTCTACCACCTGAAGATTCCCTTTGGATGAAACAGACTGTAGTGGTAAGTTTTTGAGGTATTTTGCACAATTATACATTTCGCTCCGTCTATATGTCATTGAGCACTCTTTTGTATTTCGGTAACCAAAAACTAGCACATTATATATATATATATATATATATATATATATATATATATATATATATATATATATATATATATATATATATATATATATATATATATATATATATATATATATATATATACTAGATATGTTACGAAAAGTAGCATATATATGACCGGAACTAAAAGAGCGCTCAATACCGGAGAAAGTAGAGCGTAAAACACTTATGTAAACACGTAACATAATACCTGATACATTTCCAGTGTCCTATACAATGAATAAATTAAACTTATCTGTCAGTCGCCTGATGATCGCCTAGTGCGTGAAACCCAGGGTAGCGACAGCAGCAAAAACTTGTCTGTTTTTTGTATATATATGTATATATATATATACAAATATATATATATATATATATATATATATATATATATATATATATATATATATATATATATATATATATATATATATATATATATATATATATATATATATATATATATATATATGTATGTATAGGTTATCATATGAGAGGCGAGGTGATATCAGTTTTATCGCTCGAGGGACGATATCGTATTTTGTCACGAGTGAGCGCAGCGAACGAGGGACAAAATATGATATCGTAACGAGAGCGATATAACTCATATTACCGAGTCTCGAATGTGATAACCTATTTATCACATACTTGTGCCTTTATCTAGAGCAAAAACAAGATTATATTTTTAAATTATTTATAGCTACTTCGAGTACATAAGTACATTTCAAAATGAATTCAAAATTATTGTTTAAAATACGCTAAACAGGTAGAAATTACAAAAAAACCCAAAAATAACTTATCTTTTAATAGCTGCAAATTTCTTTGTGTTATTTTCCTTGTATTATTTTATATTTTTATTGTTATCTCTCTATCGATCCTTGAGTCGGACGCCATCTTTGTTTTGAGCGGGACAAAAAACGATATCACGGGACAAAAAACGATATCACGGGACATATCGTTTTTATATCACCGTGTTATCGCCCGGATAAAGGCACAAGTATGTGATAAATATATATATATATATATATATATATATATATATATATATATATATATATATATATATATGGTGCAAAATACCTCGAAAATGCCAGTACCCTGCCCAGCCGACGAGACTTCATATGTAACAAACAGAACGACTACGTTTCGAGGAAGTTTATTAAAACATTATATTAGATACAAAAACTAAATTTTCGGCTGCATGCCACAGCCTTCTTCAGAGTGCCCAGCTTTACACAGAACAAACTTATATACAATAAATTATGAATAAATTACTATTGTTTGGCGAAGTCACGGCTACCATTAAGACCTTTCCGGTTGGTCAACAACATTCCTATCCAAAAGTTTTCACTCATGAGTGTTTCACTATATGGTGTTGATCAATAAGCATAATTTTTAAGCTCGAATGATCCGCCTCATGCACATCTATAAAGTGATTACTTATACTGCATATCTAGCGCTTATGCTTAATGTGTGATTTGTAGTTAGCTAGTCTGGACTTAAAATTGGCGGTAGAGCCAACACCTTGCAAACCACAAGGCACACACTCAGCAAGATACAATACATTACTGGAAGTACACGTCAAAGATTTTAAAATAAGAAATATCCTTCCAGTGGCAGCTGCACGAAAGGAATTACCAAAATTCAAAAAGTTCTTACAACTATCACAGCGCTTGGCATCACATTTGTAGCAGCCTTCACCTTCCAGTTTATTGGACTTATATGGTTTAGATGGTGCTATAATAACTTCTTCAAATTAGCATTACGCTTATACGAAAAAAGAATAGCACTCTCAGGTAGAATTTTTTTTAGCCTATTCAGCACTGTCTAAAACCGAGCGATGTTTACAAAAATTTGTTTGAATATCAGGAGCCCTGGGATTAAACTTGGTAACAAAAACACAGGAATCACGACGAACTTTACGTCTACTAGTACGCGCTTCCTCAAGAGTCATAGCCCCAACCACCTCAAAGGCTCTATTAACATGTGCACTCTCATGGCCACAATCCGTAAGATATTTCATATATAACCTACTTTTTTCCCAAAAATCAACGTCCATCGAACATATGCGACGCAATCGCCGCTCCCTATAGACTGCAAAAAGGGACCTGTCCTGGACCTGTCCCGAACGGACCTGTCCCGGACCTGTCCTGAGTGCAAAATAGACCTGTCCTGGATGCTTCCTCGTTTATTACTACTTTGACGGAGGAACACCTTGTGACTGGCCAAATCATGTTCCTTCTTGGAAAAATTCTCAAAATCACAAGAAAGGAGTCAGCAATCCTGGCGGACAAATTTATCTTCGTTAGAAATCAAACTTTATATAATATTCACTAGTTTGTTTTATTTATACCACCTAACATAATACACAAGTAATGACAACTAAAATAATAGAGCCATGTAGTTCTTCATATAATCTTCAATTTCTAATAGGATATTATTAACATCACAAGGAAATCAGTTTTTTATTATTTATTTTCACAATAAAGAAATACGTAACTCATAACATGTAAAAAGCAAACCATTAGTATTAGTTTTGACGTTGTATAAATAATTGGAAGCCTACAATACATCTGGACACAATGAGAATTAATTCCATGACAAATCATCCAGACGGTGAAACCAAGTTATCTTAGATTTCTCTCATTTTTTATCATTGTAGGATATTGATAAAATATATAAAATGTCAAAATTTCACTTGTTTATCGGTAGACTACAGGGGATATGACCCTCTCAAAGAATTGCTGACATCAGAATTTTTGTCAAAAAGGAGCGTGACTCAGGCAAAAGATCATTTCCCATGTCGATACTTGACGTAATTGCTTGAACAAAATTTTATCAGGAGGTAAAATATTGAAGAATAACTAAAATGAATATAATATAAAGTATCCAATACACGATGCTAAGTGAAATGCAGTTCCACACATTTGGTTTTCTGCAACCTAAATCCCATGATTGCTTAACTTATGATAATTTGCAACAACACCAATCATTCATACAAAATGATTGTGTTGACTTTGAGTCACTCCCAGCCACATTTACAAATTCCTGGTGATCAACGTTCATTAAATCCAAAAAATATTATCTACATTACTATGTATATTGACGAGGTATCTGGTTAAACTGGCTCAAGCTGCCGATGCCAATAAAATGAGAATTCCTGTTTGTCAGATTTTAGACCCAACGTTATTACACTATAATACATAACACCATTTATATTATTCTGGTCTCATTCATCACATACATGTAGCCATAAAATTATCCAGCATTTTGCATATTATTACGCACTTTTCAAGCGTTAAACATGGCACCATTCAAGTTTTAACATTCACAAGAACACATGTCACGACGAACAACTGTAAGAAAAAAAGTATTCTCCAGACATGCAATATACTTAAAAAGTATTTATGTCGGAATTATCTGAATGATTTTGGAAAGTAAAAGTTCCGCGAACATTAAGCATTACGTCATCTTGAAGTTACATTTTTGTCTATTTGCTACATTTAATTTACGCATTTGTTGATTGACTGCAAGCTAACAGCTAACAGTTCGCAGGCCACAACTATATACTTGCGCAAGCGCAGATGCAAAAGTCGAACAAACTATTGTATATAACACATCTATTGACCACTAATATTTCATTTTGATATTTCAACTATACAACGTACAAGTGCTAAATTTAGGAGTTGCAAATACACATATACATTTAATTTCATTTCAACACGCTAGCCTTACTCAACATAATCGCACGCCGGGAATTTTAAGGCTCATATGTCTGTTAACGATCTTTACAGTTTAATACATCATTTTCATGACTACTTTGTATTGATATAGGGGATTTTGTATCGGGTATTCAGTGCTTATCATTTGTCATAAGGCAGGTCATTTGATCTAAATTTTGCTGCTGAATACTCAACTTTTATTATTATTTAATATTACCTTATGAAAATGGGTGGTTTCAATTTCATCCACGCTTTTTTCCAAGGCTCGTTCTGTCAATAATATTTGATCTGCCGCCATATTACTAAACAAAGACAGAACCTTTCTTAGTTTTTGTGGTAAAGTACTTTTTACATACAAGATAGCTCTAAATTGCTCCCTCTTGAATTGTATCACTTGCAAGATTAAAGTGCGCAGTAGGTGCTACGGCTCATAGAACGCCGATTGTAACTGTTTATTAACAGCACGTGCAAGAAGTCTCAACTATCAAGGAAGATCGATAAGTATGGGCAAAATATTCACATTCGTGTTCACAGACCGTAAAAACAATCGATCTCAAAAGAATGAATATTGCAGAACACGAATATATTAACATTAGCGCCTCCTCTGAGTCTAGACAACTTTCACGTTTTCAGTAAAAATAAAGCATACACAAGTGAATGTGGCTGAACATTTAGAACATTCGCCTTCACAAAGTCCTTAGTTTAGCCAAGAGCTCTCGTCACAAAAATAAAATATAACTATTATTTTTTGTCTATCGAGCACAGCATGGCTTGCTGGAAATTATACTTTCCACTTTGTTTTCGTAAACCAAACTCACAGCAGTGTATGTATCTCACACCAGATCCATCATATTTTGAAATTTCAAAACATTCATTACCACATTGTATAAGATCTTTTAATAACAGGTTAACAGATCTATAATGCTTGATGTTTACAGTCAATACCACATGGTTAAGATCTGTCAAGTTTCTGCATGGAGTTGACTCATATTGCAAACAAATATCATGGGCGATGACTATACATCAATAAATGCATGAAACTTTAACTAAAGCTTTCCTTGCACAAGATATCTTGGCTAAGACAAAGACCTGACGAGGCTTGTTTCTTGGGAATTTTACCTCTACCGTTCTTAATCATATGTATGTTGGCAGAAAAATTAGTTTCATTTTGCCAAGTAGGAGGCGACATAATGCAAATTTTGTCAACGACAATGCACACTTTAAAGGTTATCACTGCACATTTTACTTTTATCACTGCACAAAAAAATTTGGTGTAACCTTGCTAGGCTGTGAGACAATTACCTATCATGTTTGGTAGCTAAAAATTAATGAACTACGACCTCGTGTAACGTTTAGCTCAGTCAAGAACTCTCTTGTGCGGCTAGCTTTAAGTTCATGACAATGTCAATTATGTATCAAGTGTATTTTACGTAATATTTGCGGAAACGAAATAATACGACAGCACTGATAGCTACAGGAATTGGTGAAAGATAGAGGTCTGTCACTTTGATAAAACATTCAAAACGATGAATTCTCTATTATCAGAAAGCGCTGCTCGCACAGGAGTTCTAGTTCTCTTATTGATGTCTGTACAATGGTTGATGACTGAGGCAAAGGTACAGTAAACCTCAATTTACTAAACATGGAGTGCAAAAACGAAGCAAAAAACTTGACATGACAGTTGAACTTCGTAGCTCAGTGGTCAGAGCAGTTGATCGAGATACAATAGTGATTTTTGTACACTTCTCCTAACTAAATCTTAAAGTGCTCAATTAATGATGAACAAGTACTTCAACAAAACCAAAGCGAACTTGAGAAGTATAAGGCGGAAGTGATTTTGGCTACTTTCTGAGCAGTCCACCAAATCACAGCAGTGAATTTTTCCGAACTAGTCTTGCGCGTAATTATTTTTTTCTGCTCGAAATTCCACTAATCAAAATCAAAAGGTCACAATGATTTAAAGTTTATGCAAATCAGGGCGATTTTATATCAGTCTATGAAGACACTGATTAAACATGTACTTCTTTTGAATTTTATTCTGAATTATTAATGAGTTTTAGAATCGTCTTTCAATATTTCATGGCCCTTAAATGGCCCACGAGGAAGTTTAAATTGGTCACTTTCATTTGGCTAAATTTGGCAAGTCTGACTATCCGGGCCGATACACATCACGGAAACCTTTCGCTTGATTAACTTGTAGACATGTTTACCACTGCATGTGAGCTCATGCAACACATTCTGAAGTTAGAACTTTAGTTAATCTACCTATAGAAATTGGGTAGGTGGCGAACAAAATATATATGGTGAATGATCAGCTCTAAAATTTTCGAAGTTTGTTGATAGAATTTTCTAAACTATAATTCCACATTATTATTTAAAGGTTGTATTGCTGACAAGTTAACAGTTTATAAGGAATTCCTCTTCAAGATAAATTATAGTGAAGCAGATATGTGCACAATTCACTAAGAAATGTTCACTTTCTGTTAAAAGTACCATATTTGCAGGATGCTTAGCTTTTAACATGGTAATGGATAGATGTAGAGTCAGCTGCCAAATTAATATTTTCGATCGCAAAATTGAGTTTTTCAGATTTTCACCTATAAAACACTAACGCTAACAAAAAGTTGAAATTTCTAATTAAAGCAATGCAAAAATTACGTAATATATCAATTGAAAACTTGCTAAAAAGTATAAGAGAATTAAACAGCTATACTGCATGAATTTGCAGTCACTTTTTGTGTTATGCTAGATCAGTTTAGATTATAGCGCAAAATTCAACAAAATTTGTATAAATTACAATTTTCTTCCACTTTCAAACCTGTATAGCTACAAATGGACAAGGAAAAATAGGGTAACCGTTTAATTGACTTACACATACTTTTTAGCAAGCTTTCAATTGATAAAAGTTATTTTTGCGTTACGTGAATTTGAAATTTTAACTTCTTGTCAGCGCTAATATTTCATATGTGAAAATATAAGAAACTCAATTTTGCGATCGAAATTATTAATTTTGCAGCTGGTTTTCCATCTAATATCCATTACCATGTCAAAAACAAAACACCCTTCAAGTCTGGTGCTTCTAACAGAAAGTGAACAATTTGTTCACATATCTGCCCTACTATTAGAAACAAAGATAAATTAAATAACAGAAAAGAACAAAAACATTTTACTGTAGACATTGTTAAATCATCGTGACAAATATTGAATCAAATAACCATGCTTTTTATGCATGTAAATACTTGAAAAGGCACTAGTTCAAGAAAGGAAGTGAAGAATTATAAAAACCTAAGTGCCTCAGCCAATGCAAAATTATTCTTTCTTAGTTACCAGTTTGTTCAAAAGCGACAGAAGGGAACTATACTTTGTATCGCAAGATTTCAGGAGATGACAGAGTTTTGATCTGTCTCAGAAACAAAGGAGTACATGTGTGGAATTTTCTGGATGGTAAGACGTAGAGAAAGGAAAGAGGGGAATCGTTGAGGCATACTGTAGAGCTCGAGACATGGTCTGGAAACTCGGGGAACTTCAAAGCATTTATAATGAGCTACAATTTAATGTTGAGACAGCTTCACCGTGCACGAAACTTTTGAACTTTTGCTGATTAATATTTCAACAGAACGGTTGAGTAATTCAACAATGCGACGCTAGTGGACGATTGCTTCATTATACCAAAAATTCATTGTCTTGATATTGACACAAGTCAGCATAAACACGAACAAAAAGATAAAACAAAGCGTTAGTCAAGTTTCCAGACTATGCCTTTATTGACTTTGGTTAAGGGCAATATAGAAGGCTCGTAACTCTTTGGAATACAATATATGTCTATCTAGATCTCGTCATGCACTGTTTAGCTTAACTATACTGTGAAAACTCAAAGTTAATAACTAATATATCTTGCCTGTAACCACTAATTTTAAACGGTTTTCAACATTTTCGCCATTTCAATAATTGGCGAACGGTAGTGAAGTTAGCCCGACAATTTACTCCTGCTTTGCAAATATTTTTCTTTTTCATTCACTGTGAAAACAATCAATTTCGAAAGAATTTTGAAACTAAAGTTTGTTTGCATGTCGTTTTCGAAAATAAACATGCTGTAAGCTATAGTCAGGGTACATGAACAATCACATTGAAAAACGTTTATTGCGGAATGCCAGTAGATCTATTTTTCAAGAACTGGACAAAGGAGAGTAAACGTTGCATTAAAACCAGTTGACCAAAGTCGGTGATGGGCCCTCCAAATCGTTTTGAAAAGCACTACTTAAAAACAATAATTGCAATAACTTTTAAATGATTGTATAATTTCAATCAAAGTTCTTAGATAAAAAACTTGTTTCATGGATTGTTTTCATGCACTCGAATTTTATTATCCTTTACATAGGCTCCTCGACACTCGGCGAAAACTTCAATCCTGCAAAAGATTGTTCTCATATAGTGGACAAAATTCCCGGAGCAAAAGATGGTTTTTATTGGATAAAATCTGCCAAGGGAAAACTTTTAAAGGTAAGTCTCATTATGAATATTCAATGATGCCCCTATTACTCATGGATTAGAGAGTTAGTAACCTACCATCATTATGGTTCAAACCTTTTGATGACATTCGCATGGCATCTTTTATTGATTTTCCAGTCCTGTAAAATGGCAGCCACCGCGAAGACGAAATGTGAGGAGGTATACCCCCACACACCTTTTTAAGGGCCAAATATTTGCTTATCTGTGATTTAGCTCCCACTGCATTATAGTTATAAGACATGTAGGTTTAATATTATAGGTTTTGATTGAGAAAATACTTGAAGTGTTTTCTGTCATATAGAGTGTCGTATCATAAAGCACATACAATATGGAGAAAACAAAAAGTAATTCTTCAAATAGTTTGCTCAACTTTTGTCTTGAAAACAAATATTATTTAGTCATTAATCTCTAGGGCTGGTGTAATACAAATACAGATAATGGTGGATTTCTGTTGGTCGGAACGAAGAACAGTCCAATGATATGGAATGTTCCATCCAATGGAAAACCAGTAGATCCAATGGGGCATCCTCATTGGTCCAACGAGTTTGGAGATATCAACGTACAAGATTTTGCAGTTCAAATTTCAACAACTAAGGATTTTGAGGACACAAAGGCACATTGGTGAGCAAATGAGATATTCAGGAGTAATTATAGGAAATTTAAAGTAATTTTATATTTTACTATGCCCTACCGTACCGTACCATACCATACCATACCATACAATACCGTGCCGTGCCGTGCCGTGCCGTGCCATGCCATGCCATGCCATGCCATGCCATGCCATGCCATACTATACCATACCATGGCCGTTTTGTAGCATAATTTACATGTGCAGAGAATTCAAGGTCTTCAAAGTACAGAACTATGATTAGTTTATATGTACAATGTTCCGCCTTTTTGGAATGCTTATATCATAGCTTCCATAATACAAGAAAATTTTTTAGCAAAGGCAAATTACTGTGGGAGGGAGAGGGGCCAAAATTATAAGCACGTGCATATTATGTAATTTATAACATATTAAGTTCTCCCTTTGACGACAACTGTATGCAAATAAATTGTTAATCCTACTCGGTATATATTATTGAATATTGAAGCCATAAAGATTTTATGTATAGGTTATACAGGTTGAAAATAAGTCGTCCTCTTGGTGATTTGTTTGGTATTGGAAGTGGTGGTTGTACAGATTATCATTCAGGCATTGGAAACGTGTCTTATGTTAAAGATATCCTAACTGAAACAGTGGTCACCACCAAGTTTAGTTGCTCCAAATTTGGATCTGACAACAAATTGGGATGGGTAACTATGATATTTTACTGTGTGAATACATGTGTTCAACGCAGCATATAAAATGCAAACAGGAAGCATAAGCATTGTAGGAAGTTCAAATACATTTCCAATTATACGAAATTCTACGGATCAAATGACTTTTTCGCCATTCTTAAAGGCCAAACACTAAAACAATGGGCCAATGAAAATCAATTTTCTGAGCGGTTAGTACGTCCACTGGCGTAACTACTAATTTAGATAAAGATGGATGGTGAAGGTTGTTTGTCCAAGGTAACCAGGTGCAATAGCAATGTTTTCCTCACTACCCTGCTTAGGTTCAAATGAATGCAAAGCTTGATGGAGTTGAATTTACCGCCCACCTTTCGACACTTTTAGTCTAGTGTCTACCAGGGACTCCGTGATATTGATACAAATTTCCCCGATGATGACACCAGACTGCAATGTGTTGAAATAGTGGGTAGTGAATGCAATTCAATCGAATATTGATTCTACAATAGAATCCTCCTGATTATCAATCTTTACAAAACGCTAATAAATTCCTAATATGATAGGCCAAACTTGTACAAAAGAGAGGCCACAGTATGATTGTAATATTCCTGCTTTTACAGGGAAGAATGAATTATTGTCTGAGAAACAAATGTCCAAAAGGTTATGCATTTATACCAGGATTTCCTCTCCAACTTGATAGCCATGGATCTTTTAGGTAACGCCAATAATTATACAACTTCCGCAGACTTCATTACTTTGATAAAAATAGACCAGGGTTATAAGTTATGTTATATTTTCAGTTATAGTGCAAGTTCAGAATTTTCAGGTATTACTCACAATGCTACAGCTTTTCTTGGTTGTGATGCTGGCAAGGTTCGATCACTTGTTACTTAATAACTTGAGTATATCAATAACGTTAATATTAATAATTTAGCTAGTTACTTACGATAGTTTTTCAACAACATCCTTTCTAGTGTTGTGCATGTTTTGGTCCTAAAGGTGGAAGAGATCATTATTGTAACAGGAAATGTAAGGCAATTAATGGTGGTACTATCCTGCAAGGTAAAGTTTACGTCTGGTATTGGATACGAACGCGCATGCCTAAACGGGTGTGGAAAAGATGTATGGAGTTTAAGATTAAAACGGAAGCTGGCAAATTGGAAACGTACTTTATTGATCGGAGAACTGGTACTGCCCATAAGGTATTGTGTGTAGGCAAAAATAGTTCAAGAATTAAAGCGACTGTTTGGATTAAACAAAAACAAGGACAACTGTTTTAAGTAATCTTGGGGAAGATTGTAGATGTGATCACAGTGGATTCTACAGCAACTCTTGTTGAGAATAAATTTAAGGAATTTGCATGCTTGTCAATTAGCCCAATTGCCTCATTTGGTTCTTCTAGCTCACAGCATTTTTTGCAAAAATCTAAAATTCTTTTTTGTATATAGGGTAAATGTTCAGAACAATTTCAAACATTCTTGACTGAAGGTGTAAGTATAAAACCCCACTTTTTCTTTTTGGTGTAATGAATGCATGATAATTATTATAACTAGCTGAACCAAGATGCGCTGTTCTTGACGTATAAGCCGCAATTGTTTGGGATAATTGACTACCTGAGAGACAAGAACAAAATATCGAGGTTTCCAAGGAAATTCCTTCGTCATAAAATTCGTTAGTGGCTCCTGACTGCCGCCCGGCGAAAGCTTTTACTGGAAATTCTACTTTTACCTTTTGGGTATAGTAAAATACCGCTATAACGACACTGGTAACGTTAGAGTTTTTGTCTTTTAACCTAATATAATCTACTAATTGCTACAAAAGTATATTCCATTTCATATCTCTTTCAGACACTCTTAGTAAAGAATAAAAAAAGCTTTGAAAATCTTCCACCAGTGCTTGGGATGCTTTTATATCGCGAGGACAACAAAAAACTTTATGTAAACAAAGGAAATGAATGGGATGAAATTGGTAGTGAAAAGGAGGTGAGTTTTTATGGATGTCTTTTTAAACTGAGTTTAAAAATAGTGTTGTCTTCAGGGCAAATAAAGCAAATAGAATTACAAGCTCCATACTTACATCAGTCTGTTTGATAGATGTTCCTTCTATTTTATCGACTATATGAATTCTGTTGAGAAATTTGCAGACGATTTTCAAACAATTTACTGACAAGTCTCAGTTTTTGTTCCGACAAGCGCTAAATTTTGCCAACAAGCTATGCAAAAGCAAGGGTCACCCCACCCCCTTCGATACGCCCTAGAAAATTGCGAAAGTGACTAGTGAATTGATTAATCGATTGGCACAGTCGCATGATTGAGTGTTGTTGCAAGTTAAACATGTCAAACCCACCAGTTGTTACATGTCCGCAAACACGTAGTAACGTACTATTTCATAGAGACTGTTAATAGGGGCTTTTATTGTTCTTGAAATTTTGTACACAAAAGACAATAACATTAATTCATGACTTTGAGAAATTGCTAATTCTAAAAATTTCGATCAGTTGTCTTCGCACTATTTAGTTAAACCAAGATTGTTAACAACTTGTCACAAACTTGATAAATTTATCAAACCTGGTACGTTTTTGATACCGTGTGATCAAACAAAATTTCACAATATTGATACATCAAGGCTGCATCACTTGCCATATGCTGATGTGCTGTTAAATATTTTAGACAAAAAAATTAACAGCTGCAGTTGGACAGCTTCAACACCAAAACAGCGAACAAGCGAAACAAATCCAAAACCTGGGAACAAATATGAATACAAAGTTGCAAATTCTCGGCAAAAATATAACCCAGCAAGATAACGAAATGCAAAACCTCGACAACAAAAACTCCCAGCAAGATAATCAAATCCAAAACCTGATAAACAAGTTAAAGAAGATTGAAATAGACCTAAACGGTAAGTCAAAGCAAGCTATACCACCAGAACATGGCCAAAAATCACGGACCCAATTAATATTCTACTCTATCCGCAATTTGAGGATCACGTTAAACTTGACTTCGTCTGCGTCATGCTTTACATCGTAAAACGCCAAGAGCTACGTAGTTTGCGTGCTTGTTCTGCTTCAATCTACAATATTTGTACAAGCAGCAATCTGTGTAATTATCTTGTTACAAATAACTCCGTGCACTGGGACAAAAATGAAAGGCACGAGGGATACTGTTAACCAAAATCACACTAATACTACACTACATATTTCGGTGCACTTTGTTTTGCTTCTGGCGATTTCAAAAAATTGCAAACGACCAACCTTATCTTGGAACACAATTTAGTCTCGACAAAATGAGATGAGTTAGCATTGCATATTAGTCAAGAGGTAGAATGTTAATAACGTCTCTCATCTCTGGCTATGCATGATATTTTTTATTGAACAGGATATACCGTAATCATTATCGTATATGACATCCAAAGCTCATTGTTCCAAGAAAACTGATAAAAGTTAGATTCAACTCTTAAATCTGATAGTTATATTATACTATAGTTAATAGGCCTCCCGAGGTGCATCTAGTCGCCGACCTTCCGAACCTGAAAGTATGTTTGATTTTCACTCAATGTCACACACAGTTAAAATTAATTGTGAATAGAAATTTAAACAAAGTATACTTTTCCCCATGGTGATATTCGCAAAAATACGTCACTCGTATTTTTACTGATTAAATTGATTCCATATATTTCATTTTATTATTATAATACCCTCGCTGTATTGCAGGTCAAATATCTATTTATATATATTTTAGATTTTAAGATTTAGATCTTTGATTTAGTCACCGAAACAGGTGGACAGACAGAGCCCTGTCTTATTAAGTAAAGCTGTCTACTTTTATGTCCTAAAGCATGTTGATGCTAGAGAGGAAGGAAAAAAACCCTCGAAGCACGAGAGAGATCAACAACGACAACTCTTCTTCGCGCCAGACACCAAAGCTGGTTTACGTTTGTCAGTAGTAAAATGCATAACCCGCTAACCGCTTGCGCCACCAATGTTTTGAATTTGCAAAAATTTCTTTGTTTACAACGTATTGTTTTGCAACGTATTTTGGAATATATTCGCAAAATTACAAAGAACGTTTCCTCGATCAAAGGGGATTCGGGCCTTGATTTTTTCTGACTCTAATGCAAATGTAAGGCAAATAGAAACCTAGAATGATCATGTTTTGCGATTAGACTCTTGAAACAAAAGTCATTGTTTGTGATTCGTTCTTTATAGTGGGACATATGGGCAAAATTTAGTATGTAATGTTCACTTACTGTTAAAATACTATATTTGCAGGATTTTAGCTTTTGACATGTTAATGGATATTAGATATAGTGCCAGATGCAAAGTTAATATGTTCGAGTTTTTATATTTTCACCTATAAAATATTAACGCTAACAAAAAGCTATAATTTCAAATTCACGTGACGCAAAAATAACTTATATCAATTGAAAGATTACTAAAAATTATGTAAAAGATAATTAAACAGCTATACTGAATTTGCAGTTAGATTTTGTGTTATTCTAGATCAAGGTATAGATAATAGCGCAAATTAAATTGAACAAAATTTGCAAAATTGCAATTTTCTTCCATTTCTAAACCTGCATAACTGCAAAAGGACAGGGAAAAACAAGTTATAACTGCTTAATTGACTAATACTTTTTAGCAAGCTTTCAGTTGATATAAGTTATTTTAACTTGTTGTTAGCGTAAATATTTTATTGGGGAAAATATGAAAATGTCAATTTTGCCATCGAAAATATTAATTTAATATCCACTACCATGTCAAAAACTAGACAGCCTGCAAATATGGTGCTTTAAACAGAGAGTGAACATTTTGTTTACATATCTGGCCTACTGTTACAAGCCAATTTCTGTACACACATATATTAGGGGATATTAAGGGGTACACATATATTAAGATATACGATCCAATACATTAAGGGCTGCTTTCCATGCACTGTCGCGTTTTTTCCACGTACGTGTACCCACAGAAAAGTTTAAATCTTTAGAAATTCTATTCAAGTAATAAATAACTTAACGAATACACATTACATCATACATAAGGTTGTATATGCTATCCTTTTACTCTATTAGTTATTTCATTAGTAAAATTTAAAAGGATATAAACTTTTTCATGCGTGCACGCACGTGGAAAGAATGCGACAGTGGAAAGCAGTCCTAGGGATGCGACTTGGACAAAATACGTGTCCACAACGGCTTTCTGTCCACAAGGTATCGACTTAATTATTTTATCAAATTTGTACGCTTTTGCAGGACGGAAATGTGCACAGGTAAGTGGTCAAAAATTCGTCCAAGAGGCCGGTCACGCGTAATTACGATGAATATCCGTAAAATATTTGTTCTTTGCCGCGTAAACTGGGCCTAAATAGCAATGATCTGACATTCTGAATGGCTAACTGCCCATTTCAAACACTTATGTAAAAATTGCGAAGGATCCTATACCTTATCTGGTCCACGGTGAAAGTGTAACGCAAAGTGCGCGAACGCAAACATGATGTATATATAATCGCGTATACATCTCTAATACTATACCTTCAAAGCGTAGGCTCGATCTGGAAAACCCACTTTATGAATGCATGTGGATTTGGTCACGTCCACATCGCTTACCACGTCCTTTGTCGGGAATTATGATTGCTGCAATATACAACCCCCCAGACAAATCGTCCCAGGAACAGATATTATGGTATATTTAATTGACACAATTGACGTGGTCTGTAACCGTTATCCAGATTGTGGTATAGCTATTCTAGGGGACTTTAATAAACTTGATACATCTGACCTGACCTTACACCACAATCTCAAACAAGTTGTCGAATGCACCACGCGGGAATCATCTATATTGGATCTTATTGTTACCAATATCAGTAAATATTATTACAGCCCAGTGCAGAATGCACCCCTAGGAACCTCAGACCACAATATAATCACCTGGGTTCCTCTTTCGAAAGATAGCCGAAACCACGATCTGGGAGACTTCCTCCCTAAAAGGAAGTGCGCAATGAGACTTTTTCCGAAATCTTCAATTGATGCTTTTGGAAGATGGACCTACCGACACAGTTGGTTCAGCGATCTAGCAGAGAGTCCTTCCCCCGTTGAAATGGCTGAATCTTTAACATCCGATCTCAAGTCAGCCATTGATTTGTTTTTTCCAACTAAAACAGTAAAAATTTCATAATACCGACAAACCATGGATGACGTCATCGATCAAACAATAATTGTGGAAAGACAACGAGCGTATTATCTAGGTACTCGTGAGCAATTTAAACGTATCAAGAATAAAGTGCGAAAAGCCATTGCTGAAAGAAAAGAAACATTTTACCAGGAAAATGTGTGTAATCGAAGTAGTAATCCGCGAAGATGGTGGAACCTTATCAATAAGTTATCTGGTAGATCGACAAATACAACCACGCTTTGCTACGAAGATGAAGATGGAAATGTCATATCAGGACTAAACCTAGCCACTAGACTAAACAAGTTCTATATCTCAGTTGCCTCAAACATCCTTCCTTTGGATAATGCCACATTACCAGCGTTTCTACCGGCACAACAGGAATTACCAACCATTAGTACATTTGAAGTATGTGGAAAACTGTCCAAATTGAATCCTCGTAAGACCATTGAACCCGATGGTATCCCTAACCGCATCTGGAAAGAATTTGCACCAGAACTTGCTGGTCCTGTGACAAAAATATTTAATGCATCATTTTCTTCTGGTCTATTCCCCAAGTTGTGGAAAGATTCATATGTTTCACCTGTACCTAAAACCACTCCGGTTACATGCGATGATGATCTAAGACCCATTTCTCTTACGCCATGTATTTCTAAGGTTCAAGAAGATTTTGCCGTGAAGTGGCTAATAGAGGATGTTCAGAGTGAGATAGATCCACAACAATTCGGTTCCCTGAAAGGCTCGTCCATTACCTACTGTCTTCTTGATATGTTTGAGAGTTGGCTTTCTTTGCTCGATCAGCCGTCGCAGTACCTGCGGATCTGCTTTCTAGATTTCAGTAAAGCATTCGATCACATAGATCACAACATCCTGGTTAGAAAGTTGCTTGGTCTGGGTGTTAGACGGCATCTTATTCTTTGGCTTAGTAGTTTCCTCAGCAGCCGGCGCCAAGCTGTTAAATTCAGTTCTTTCCTAACCGAATGGGAGTCAACTCATGCAAGTGTCCCTCAAGGAACGAAGCTTGGTCCCATACTATTTGTCGTTATGATCAATGACGTCGCACTGAAATCCCCTTTGAAGGCGAATCATTGGAAATATGTTGACGATATGTCATTATCAGAGGTCATTAATATTGATACACCATCTAGATTACAGTCTGATCTAGGCCAAATTTCGAATTGGTCCACAAGCAATAATATGAATCTAAATCCAAAAAAGTGCAAAGAAATGGTCATCTGCCCGTTAAAAATTACACCAGACCTCGATTCCTTGTCTATCAATGATATTCCCTGGGATAGAGTTTCATCGCATAAATTATTGGGGTTAAAATTGATGGACACCCTAAAATGGAATGATAATAGTAAAAACATTATCACTAAAGCCTCAAAGCGAATATATATTATAAGAGTGCTTAAACGCTCTGGTGTTCCACAACAAGATTTAATCCATATTTATCTCACGTTAATAAGACCTGTATTGGAGTACTGCTGCGCGGTGTGGTCCAACAGTATTCCCGTGTACTTATCTGAAAAGATCGAGAAGGTCCAAAAACGGGTTATGCGCATCGTGTTTCCAGATCTTCACTATACAGACGCACTGAGTGTTGCCAAATGTGATCGTCTTGATGAAAGGAGATTTAAGCTTAGTTCGAAAGTGCTATCAAATATTAAGCACCCCAATTCACGTCTCAACCATCTTCTGCCTCCCACACGACAGGAGAGTACGTCGATGAATCTTCGAAACAGTTCATGTCTGTCCCTTCCTAAATGTCGCACTGACAGATATAAGAAAAGTTTTTTTCCTGCAATGGCCTACATATAACACTGTGCGAATCGTATTATACTAAAAATATCTTTGTCACCTTCTAACTAACTTTGTATTAATGTGCTTGGATCATTTTAATATAATGTATTAACGTCCCATATTGGAACCATTGTACCGTATTATGCATGGCAAATTGCATTTTTAGATAATAGTTTTACATATATCTAATTGTAAAAACTTTTATGTGTAATTTAGGTTGTAAACATATTGTAATTCACGAAACGTGCTAAAATATGCCAATAAACCATTCTTATTTATAAACACCAACTCCGTTGTTTTCTTGTCTTTGAGAACACAAGATGTCCATTTTCAGAATTTGTTTTTTTTGTATTTTCTAAAGTTGTCTGCTTGCCGTGGTTTATGATGTGGACACATAAGGCAGATTTACATGCAACGCCATTTTCCTCCAAATGACTTCCGAAATCTGCAAGACGTGTTCAGTCTGAGACTCTGAACAACCAGTGCATTTAGAAGTAACTTATTATTTATCATTATTTTTACTAAATCTACTTGGAACGCATGGTCCACACTTGTCGTAAAAATCGGGGATTTTCTCCTTCCTTGGAGAAACATTAGATTGCTTTGGCAAAGGTATAGAATTCACTCAATCATATCGGCCAGAAGATCAGCGATCCCCGACTCTTACAACAAGTGAGCCAGGCTTAAAGGTTGTTTTCCACTAGACAGAATTTTCTGTGCGCAGCGCAATTTTTCTTTGCTTGTGAGCTCTCAGGCAGAACTAATGGGAAAAAGACAAAGAAAAATTGCGCTACGCGCAGAAAATTCCGCCTAGTGAAAAACAGCCTTAAAGCGGTTTTCCATTAGCGAATATTTTCGAAGTTTCGTAGCGAATATTTTCGTACAATTTTACCTTTCTCCTTGAGCCTTTGGCTGAAAACAAGTGGAATTAATTAGGTTGAGACAAAAAGAAAAAGTCGCTTCGCGCGAGAAAATTCTCTAGTGGAAAACCGTGCAGCTTAAGGGCAGCATCACGTTCACTTTATGTAACATTAGTTACGCGCGAATGCATGACAACGTAAGGAACTCTCACGGTCGTGCTGCAAAAGATTACTAAAGAAAGTAAAGGCCAAAAAAGGACTTAACGTAAGTCATAACGTTAGTCCTGGAGTATATGCAAATTAACATAGTTTGTAGTCCTGTTTATTGTTTTGCAAATAGCTTTCATTTGTATATTGTTGTAGTTCTTGAACCGTACACACGGGAAATAGAAACTGCTTCGTACGCGTATCATTTCATGTCTAATAGTAAACAAAGAAAAAAGGGCCTCTCGCATTTATACAGGTTATGGTTCTGAATCAGTGTGAGGATCTTACGAACTATCACGTGTGTATTGAAAACCATTTATGTCCTTTTAGGTTTAACTGGCCCAAAAATACTTTCTGGATCGTCGTGTAAAGATGTCTTAACCAGAACAACTTCTGCAGTCTCGGGAACTTACTGGATCAAGCTCCCTTCCAATAAACTCCTTCAGGTTTACTGTGACATGAAAACTCACAGGGGAGGCTGGACCTTGGTTTACGGCTACACCTTTACAGATTACAACAATTTTGACACAGCAAGAAATGCCATAACCCCTCGTCCTAACTGGCCTGCCCGTCACTCCAATGTCCCAATTTCAACTACTCCTCCACTCAGTCGGTCATCACTTGGGGCTGTGGACTGGAATCTGTGGAAGGACATTGGGAAAGAGTTCATGGTTAAATCCAACATAAATGACTGGGTGGTTTGTCAACCAAATGGTGGAAGTATAGTCACAAAAAAACGTGGATCATTGAGATGCCATAATATAAAGAATGTGGCGACGGCTTGTAGTGGTGTGGCACCATACGAAATTTACTGGTATGCTCTTGGACCTGCCCTTCATGCTAGATCGTATTATTATTTCTTTGAGGGAAGTACGCACGGTAACACGCCAATCCATGATCCTTGTGGGAGAATTGGTAAAAATCATAAGAAAGGAGTCAGGAACCCTCATGGACAAATCTATCTTCGTTAGAAACCAAACCTTAGCATTCAGTAGTTTGCTTTATATAAAATATGATATAACATGCACATGAAATGAAAATATAGATACAGCGACGTTGGTGCTTTATATAATACTTAATTTCTAAAACGATATTACTAGCATTACATGCAAAGCAATTTTCTATTATTTGCTTCCACAATATACAAATACGTAATTCATAACAGGCAGAAAGGAAACTTTTAGTATTATAATATTGACGTTTTATATATAGCTGGAATTAAATTCAGTGCCCTTACAATACATGTAGATCTGGATACAATCAAAATACTACAAAGTGTTACAGATTACACGTTTCCATTGCTTGTTTCTAGTCTTTGTAACAAAAATGCAATAAGCGGAAGAATTATCCATCTGTACTCTCTAACAGATAGTAAAATACTTATAATATATTCCTGTTTGCTACAGTTTGTGTAATTTAATGTTTTAAAATTGCTCCCTAAAACATCCCTGGTTATATTTCTGCTAGACGGGTCAATGTTACCAGAAATATTGTTATGTTTGAGAATAACCATAAGTATGTTGGGCTGATATGTAACCATGCAGGACTAATATCCAGCGAACATAGTCTTGCTATTTTATATATGACACCTAGTTAAGCACATTTAAACTTGCATTTTTTCAAAATTTCATCGTAAAATTAGGACGGCGACAAAGCGTTACGGCTCAGATTGTCACCTTAGCGTTCTTTTAATCTATTCAGTTGGTTTATCCAGTACGCTTTAGCGGTGGAAGGGGTCAATTTGACTAAAGAAGCGTAAGGTACGTGGTTCCGATTCAGTCAACATTTTTTGTTCTATTAACGTTTCGTCAAATATCAAACTGTGAAAAGAGAATAAAGATTTCTCAAACTCATCACATGATCACGAAAGAATGTTAACAGAGAGCTCGTGATATAGTTCAACACAGATTTTCAGCACCGGAGCGGGTGCTCAGTATTTCATGCACATAAGCAAATGGATAGATCTGTTTTCCACAACCTAAGAAACCTCTCAAGTCAACTTAAAACGAGGCGATGTTTTCACAGGGCCTTTTTTAAAAAATTGGCTTGAGAGACCAAAGCCAGAAATTCTGGACATGCACTAGTAGTTAGGGAGGCAGAGGTCATTTTACCTACCTTCTCGAGGGACAAATCAATTTTGCCCTTAAATTGTCCGTTGGATGCCTAATATCACAATTCTGAATGTTGTTTGGCCCGATTTTTATTCTGGGCTTCGGTCAACACGTTTTTTTTCAGTTTTATTATAAACTATTACGTGGTCAAAAATAGTAAACTTTCAATTTCGTTCATTTGAAAAATAACTTGTATCATAAGAAAGCTTATAAAAAAGAACATATAAGACATCATTACGGGCACCCTTGTTTTTCAAGCCGTTTTTGAGTTATTGCTGCTTCAAAATGGGAAAGTGTCCTAAAATGGCGCTAATTTCCTGGGCACTAGTCAGAAAATAAGTTTTCAAACGCTCATAACTCAACAAAAATGTGAAAAATAAAAGTAACCAAAATAATGTGTTATATGTAATTTTTTATTTAAGAATTAAAAAACGAGTCGCGTGCCTTTATGGTGTAATAATGCACGATGGGGGAATGTTGGGAGAATACGAGAGAAGCTTGTAAAACACGAGGCGTAGCCGAGTGTTTTACAGGCTTCTCGAGTATTCTCCCAACATCCCCCCGAGTGCATTATTACACCATAAAGGCACGAGACGAGCTTTTTTAATTCTTTTATAATATAAGAAGAAATTACAGGGCAACAAGTCCAACAACAAAATTTATTTATTTTATCAATAATAAAATTCTCTTTACATTCATACAAATCGCACTCAAATGTGTAAAATTGCTCAAACAGTGTCCTCTCCAGCTTTTGTTACTTGTGGAGTTCCCCAAGGTTCTAACTTAGGTCCATTGCTCTTTCTTATTTATGTAAATGACCTTCCTAATTGTCTATCTTTCTCGAACGCAAGTCTGTTCGTCGATGATACAAATTTAACTACTAGCGGTATATCTGTTGAAGTTGTTCAAAGTCGATTAAATGAGGACATGGAAAAAGTTCATCGGTGGTTGCTAGCCAACAAATTAACTTTAAATATAAAAAAAACAGAATATATGCTGATAGGCTCTAGACAACGTTTAAAAGATATCCAAACAGATCCTAAAATTACACTAGGCGATACAGAAGTTAATAGAGTAAGTGAAAAAAAAACCTTGGGGATTGTGGTTGATGACCAGCTTCTTTGGAGAAATCATGTGGACACTGCAATTGCCAAGGTTTCAAAAGGAATTGGTATGATAAGAAGAATGAAGTCTTACGTACCAAAATATACTTTAATGCATGTCTACAATGCCCTAATAATGCCTTATTTTGATTATTGTAGCCTTGTCTGGGATACATGCAGCAATTATTTGATCGAAAATTTGCAAAAATTACAGAACAGGGCTGCAAGGGTCATTTCAGGCAAAACGTATGAGATTAGATCACGTGAAATCTTATCAGATCTTGGTTGGCAACCACTGGAAAAACGAATGAAATTTAAAAAGGCAGCGTTTATGTATAATATAAAACACAATAATTTAAGTAAGCCTATGAAAGATATGTTTGAAATAAGTAATAATGAATTTCATAATTTGCGCAGCAACGCTGTTGACTTTCATATCCCTAAGCCTAAAACTAACTTTATGAAAAAAAGTATCAGCTACTCGGGGGCTTTACTATGGAACAACTTGCCAACGGCAGCAAAGCAACAGGGGATAACGATCAGTGAATTCAAAAATATTCTTGGTAGCCAGTACAGTTTTTAATCCTGTTACAACTTTTGTTATTATTATTTAGTGTGTACTTAGTGTTTAAAGTAAGTGTGTGTAAGTGTAATATAGGTTTTTAATATTTTATTTAAACGGCCCCTTGAAAATCAGTTTTTTATGCTGAAGGGTTACCGTTTTTAAATAAGTTTAAATAATAATAATAATAATAAAATAATGTTGCTTAGCAACAAAAACGACAATAATGTGAAAATGATTAAATTTACCTTGTGGAAAACAATTTCTGTTTTTACTATAGTCTGTAGTCTTTTGTAAAATGTGTATTTAAAAGCCGAGTTTGTTTTGGTACCTACCTTTAAAAGTGGAGAACGCCGTAAATGTTGAATTTTTGTTTACTTTTCAACAAGAGGCGGGAAATTTCAAAAGCTACAAGCGTGCATTATAGCCTCACAATGCACGCGCGTTAGCCAATCAAATTGTTCGTTATATCGCACTTATATTATAATACCTTTTTGATAACGTAAGTGCTTTTTCCTGGAAATAAATCTGAAATTTTGCCTTTCTTGACAATAATATAGTTTTATAGAAAATTTCGTAAAAAACGTGTTGGCTGGAGCCAACAAGAAATTTTATCGCGTTAAACATGCAAAATATTTTTATTAAGCCTAAAGGTAGAATATAAACATAAAATGAAATTGTCCCTCGGTATGGTAAGTAAACATATATTTTTGTACTTCTGCCTCCCCGACTATAGATCATAACAACATGTGCTAGGTCATAGCCACATGCGCTAGATTATAACCAATTAAGAAGTCAGTTGTATGAAAAAGGCTCTGTGAGCGCACTTTTGAAAAAGTATAAAATCAAAGGAATTTTTCCCATAATTCCTTTGAAAAGATTTTTCCAAGACCTCTTCGAGAAAAATTTTTCCAACCAACATCTTTCCAAAGACCCATGACGTCACCAACCCCAAACAAAAATTCTTCATAAATATTTTTCGAACGATCCCTGAAAGATTTCCGCGCGCGGCCTCCAAGGACCCCTTTTTGGAATTGCTCCCAAGATTCTCCAAAACCACCGAAGTAAAAGAATGAGAAAACAAGGGAGAGTTACGCCCCCGGACTTAAACGGGATGGCTAAAGAGAGGGGGATGAAAGGTTACTTGAAGTTAAGGTGGCTCCCTATAGTTTGATTCACTTTACGAATGATTTATATAGATCAGTGAGATTAGACGTCATCCTCGCGACTTTCGCGCGGAGTTTTCATAGTTCGGCAAAATTTTTAAGACAAGAGCCACAGAACTTGTTTTTGAGTTCTTTTATGTACCAAAACATGATCATTCTTTATTATTTTCTTGACCTTTTGAAAAGTTAAACCGTACATATGTTTTTAACCAGTTTTTTGAATATATATTTAAATATGTTTCTGAGTATTTATTTTCAAGCAATGTTGTTTATAATATTACTAAAAAATTGTCGCTAATCAAAATTTAAAATGATATTTTATGCTGTTTTCAAAGCACTCTCAAATTGTTGGCGAAACATATACAGTTCCTGCCATTCAACCCTGTTTAATATGTAGTACTTTACTTGTTGAATTCAATAGAAGAGATAGAAGTTGTTTGGATGAATTGTTCAAGTCGTAGTTGAATCTTTTGGTGCGTTTTTACGCATATTTTTTCAACAAAAAAGAATATAATGAACCATTGATCAATTCAATGGATTATAGTGTTTTGTTTTTTTCGTATTTTGAACATTATCTTGTGTTTTCGTCTCAAACAAGTAAAAATATCTGTTTCATAACATATGTGCCAAACAACTCAAAAATAAAATTACTAAAAAGACAACTAAACAACACGCGTTTCCCACGCATTATAGTTTACACGCATGCGCAAATAGCTATCTTGTCGAATCGATATTTTGTCACGACAATAAAGTCAACCAGAGTTTAGGACTTTTTTTCTCGCTTTTCCTTCCGCGAATTTTTTTTTAATTTTGCACATTTTCTCGGTATAACAAGCAGTAAACATATCAAAATTTCAAAAAATTCTATAAGATGGAACTGTTGTACTAGTTATTCGTGAATGTCTCAAAACTTGCCTTTAAAATTCGTCTCAAAATTTATCATGTTATTCCTTCATCAACCAAAAGTCATCAGAAAAAAAATTAGAAAAATTCACCGAAGGAAAATTAATAAATTATGTAAAGATCATAAAAAATATGACATGTTCATAATGCCATATTGCCATTGCGACGAAATGAACCAACGAAAGTTTTCATCTTAAAAAATGTTTAACATCATGGTAATGGGGTGGCTAAGTTTCGACACAACAACTTTCACGAAAAAGAAATAGTAGACGTTCAAACAATACGTGAACTGAAACATTATAACTGTAGGGAGCCACCTTAAAAGGTTCGAGCTTGCGGAAAGGCTCGGCGTTGAACTTCCGAAGCCGAGGCGAAAGGAAGAAAGGAAGCCGAGGAAGGCCCGCCGGGTTCAAGTTTTTAATTCTGACGGAACGACGACGGTCTACCCGAGCATCAGCAAGGTGGCACAGGCGTTGGGGAAATACGCCATGCAGATCTGCCCCATGGCCGTCGAAGAATGTTGCTAGAGTATGTGACGTCAGACCCTCAAAAATCTCCGTGAGGCTCCTCGCGAGTCCAACGTCACATACTCTTGCGACATTCTTCGACAGCCCTTTCAGGAGATTCACAAGACTCATCTCATCTCCCATAAGTTCTTCCGTGAGTCCCGTGAGTTCCGAAACTTTTTCACTGCGTTTCGTAAGTTCCTTATTACACTCCACACGCATCTTTTATTCCACAGCAAGATTCTTTCGGTGAAAAAAATCGATTCAGTCCAAAAACCTCACCTCACCGTTTACGGCCATGGGGTAGACCTATATGGCGTATTTCCCTAATGCCTGTGCCGACTTGCTGATGCTCGGGTAGACCGTCGTCGTTCCGTCAGAATTGAAAACTTCGACCCAGTGGGCCTTCCTCGGCTTCCTTTCTTCCTTTCGTCTCGGCTTCGGAAGTTCAACGCCAGGCCTTTCCGCAAGCTCGAACCTTTTAAGTTTCAAGTAACCTTTCATCCCCTTCTCTTTAGCCATTCCGTTTAAGTCCGGGCGCGTAATTCTCCCTTGTTGGTTCATTCTTTTATTTAGGTGGTCTTGGAGAAGCTTGGGAGCAATTCCGAAGGGGTCCTTGGAGGCCGCGCGCGGAAATCTTTCAGGGATCTTTCGGAAAATATTTTGGAAGAATTTTTGTTTGGGGTTAGTGACGTCATGCGTCTTTGGAAAGATGTTGGTTGAAAAAATTTTTCTCGGAAATGTTTTGGAAAAATCTTTTTAAAGGAATTTTGGGAAAAATTCCTTTCATTTCTAGATTTTTTTTAAAAATGCGCTCACAGAGCCTTTTTTACACTAATGAAGTTTGAAATTTGAATATTGCCACAAAATTTCTATAAATTGAAATAGGTGCCTATGCGCAGAAATATTTTGAACTATTTGAAACTGAGAAATAGTTGGTCGAATTCTAAACTCTGTGCTAGTAAGCGCAAATTATCGCATTCTGACGTAAATACCTGTGTTTTCTTTGTCAAAAAGGATATTTGTCACTTAAGGTGGCTCGATATAGTAATGCTCACAAATAAAGACTGTATGCACCAAATCTAATGTTTTTCACACAAATCTTCTTATATATCTCTTTACAACAAATAGATACGTAAAACGTCGAATATTGCATGTCATGAGAGATGCTGACGCCATTTCGCGCGTAAAAAATGCAAACTGAATGCGGATTTACTAATTGCTGACGTCATTAGAAAATGCAATTTTTAAAAAACAATCCACAGTATCTCGTTATTTTGTACGGTGACCTATCTTGAAATTTTGCATGCAGCTTTGCGCCACAAATATCATTCTTTATAGAAAAAATAAAAAAATTCTGTAAAGCCGAAAAAAAAATATTTAGAAAAATAGCATTTTTGCATTTTGACAAAGATTGGCCTTACAGAATTTTTTTAAACTTTGCTTATCTTTAGCTTATTTTGTAAGAAAAATAGTGCGCAAAAAATAATTGGGGGTCACCGTGCTTATTTTTCACTTATGCAGCAAAATACACCGTTTTTAAGCAAATTTCAAACGCAAGTGTTGCCATAGCAACGGAGCATTGGTCATCAAAACTGCCATAGTTTGAAAGAAAATATGTTAAAATACATGAAAAATTCAATGCAGCCGTATTTAAATTTAACAGTGCAAAAATTAAAAGTGTTAAGTAAACTATAGCTTAACTGTTTGAAAACTGTATCGAGCCACCTTAATTGCACATTTTCACTGCCGCTTTTCTGAAATATGGTATAGGCTATTGGAATACCGGTGACAATAATGGGGTTGTTAAGAATGTCTGTTTATCGCCCACTTTTGTTAATAATGAGAGTAAAGATTGCGCGTTAGCAAATCAATAAACCTTGCAAATGAACCGCTATCGCGTGATGGTGAGATCAATGCATTTAATCCCGCTGGTTCGACTAACAACGTAAACGAGCTGCCAACTATTGTTGATAACGAAGTTTATGAGATCAGCAACTGTGAGTCGATTAGGATAATTAACGATGCTGAGAAATCGCTATCTGGCGTTGAAGGACGGCTACACGATGAGGAAACTAACAATAGAGCAACTAACACAGAAGTTGCTGTAACAAAAAATTATCATAAGTGTGAACCTCACGACTCAGCTATAAGTAAATTACTCAACAAACAAGCTCCAGAAGTTCTCTGAGGACGAACATCGCCAGAGTACTGTAAGATCGAACGTTAATTTTCCGAGTAAATATCAAATGCGAAAATCAAGTAGTAAATTACTAAATGAATCACCTCAACAATCTAGCAAAAGAGATATCCCGTGCCCATATCCCCTTAGAAGGGGTTGGTGTATTAAATCAAACAGATGTGATTATTCCCACCAAAATAATAGTAGACAATCAAGTGTCACACCAAAAAGCGAAGTGCCGTGTCAGTTTCTAAAGAACAGACTGAGGTTATTGTCTTAAAGAAACAAGATGCGACTTTCTACATCCCGTAAAACGCCAACCGTCGACACAACCAACAATTATGTTCCAACATACTCCTACCTATCAACACGTTCCCCTTTTCCAACCACGCATGAGACGAACACAAGGTCAACTTTTTTGTTCCATCACCCCCGGCCTGGGGCCCCTCCCTTCCCCCTCCACTGATTAATGCAATCACTTGGCCTCCGCCGACATACTGATCAATCACAAACATAAAGTTATGACATCCTTCTCTTACCACGAAAATCATCAGAGTATACCGGTGAGAATAACGAACAGAAATTATAACAAATCTCAAATAACTGATTCAACAACATACAGTAACTTAATCACGGTTCCATTTAAAACCCAAAATATACACAAAAAGACTTTCGTGCCCAAAATATTACTCACAAACACAATGTCACTCACCCCCAAAATTGATGAAGTCTCTTGTTTTATGAAAACTCATGACCCAGATGCTGCTTGTATCACCGAAACATGGCTTCAAGGATCAATTGACGAATCGTTTCTCTATATTGCTGGATACTATTTCACCTTTAAAAATCGTAGCGGTTGCTGTCACGGTGGTGTAGGTTTATATAATTATTAAGAATTCAATATCTTACTGCCAAAAGATTACCCCGTGGATTTCCTTGTCTGGTAATTGGCGTAATGTACCATCCACCGAACGCAGACGACCGTGAAATGCTCAGTTACCTATCAACATCACTTACCACCATTGAAAGCGATTATCCTGGTTGTGGTCTAATGCTAGCGGGAGATTTCAATCGGCTAAATGTAAACCATCTGCTGAACCAGTTCCAATGCAAACAAATTGTCAACGTCCAACTACTGTAGAGTTAACCAGACTCTTGATTCAATTATCAAAAACTTATATTCGTTTTACGCTAAAGATTCTGTAGAGAAATACCCTCCTTTTGGCCTCTCGGATCATAATGTTGTCATTTTGAACGCCAGAAATAGATGCGATAAATCAGGTAGTCGAAAGCTCATTATAACTAGAGACATGCGTCCTAGCAGAAAGAGTGAACTCGGTTGATATTTAACTTCCTGTAACTTGTCTACCTTAGATTTCAATCGGTTTACGCCAGGGTTCGCGGTTCGACTCGTGACCTTTTGACTCATGACTCTTATGTAAGTCGCAAGTCGTCGGTTTTCCCACACGAGCAGAAATATGTGATACTTAACTATAAAAAATTTCTGATTGTAGTTTGATATAACCACTAATACAGTATGTTATGTATACATCAAAGTACCACATAAGACCATATACCACGACATTAAAAGCATTGAGAAGCTAAACACACAAAGTATAGTAAATAAAATTCCTTTGAATTCGTGTTGTCTCGAGGCCAACTAACCTTGTCCCTGAGAACTTGTAGCGATGAGTTATGAATCAATCAACCAAAAGCACTAATTTCACAATTTCGTGCACGTGTAAAGAACGTCGATCTTCATAATATATAAATACAGGTCAAATCAAAATATTTGAAGATTACCTCAGCAAGACTACGCATGTTTCAGTCATAATTATTTACAACGTAGAAACTGTAAAAACCTAGCACTAGGCCTCTTTCACTAGTCATGCTTTAGAGTTACTTTGGAAGTCCAACAATTTCGTGATGCTATGCGAATATTTTCGTATTTATTGAGCGTGAAAATCTAAAGAATTGAATTTTGATTCAAAATTTACATAGATATAATTGAAATTGTTGGGCTGGCTTTGACACTGACTAGGATTATTCCTAAATGATCTTAAAACAACTAGACAATACAAGGACAAATGTCGAAAAAAGATAATATTTTACAGTTTTTACGCCATAGGCGGTGATGAGACTAAAAAATATGCTCGCTGAAGCAATGGTTTGGAAAGGCAGAATTTTTAATGTTAAGCTCAGAAACCTTTTCATTTCGTTGCAGAACTTCTTAATGTTTTCCTTCTACCTCAAAGTAATAAAATGAATAAATTTAATCTTGAACTTACGTAGAAATCTAACAACATTGGCCATTCTATATTATAGTGATTAAGTTAGCTGGATTGTATTCTACATCACATCGTCGCTCTTTATATAGTCGACCGTCATGCATGCAGTGTTACATTGGCTAGTTTGTTCATTGATTCTCCTAATAAACAATTGTTCTAGCACTCAATATCCGCTCCCATCCTTGAATCATCTTTCAATATTTCATGGCCCTTTTATATGGTCTACGAGTTTAAATTGTTCGCTTTCGTTTGGCTAAATTTTGCCAGTCTGACTATCCAGGCTGATACACATCGGGGAAACCTTTCGTTTGATTAATTTGAAAACACGCTTACCACTGTGAGCTCATGCAATACATTCTGAAGTTAAAACTACTGTTATTTTACCTATAAAAATTGCATATAGTTGGCGGAAAAAATATGGCGATTGATCAGCTCTAAAATTTTCGAAGTTTGTTTATAAAATATTCCCACCTAAAACTCCACATTAACAATTTGTTTTAGCTAACAAGTTGCCAGTTTATAAGGAATTTCTCTTCAAAACAAATTAAAAACAGAGGTAAAATAAGTAACAGAAAAGAACTAGTCTAAGACGTTTTACTGTAGACAGTTTTGAATCATCCTTACAATGTGGAATCAAATAACTATGCTTTTCATGTATTTTCATGAAAAGACGCTAGTTCAAGGAAGGAAGCGAAGAATTATAAAATCTCAAGTGCTTAGCCAGTGTAAAATTACTTTTCCGTAGTTACCAGTTTGTTCCAAAGCAACAGAAGGGAACTACACTTTGTATCGCAAGATTTCAGAAGATGACAGAGTTGTGATCTGTCTCAAAAACAATGGAATATATGTATGTGTGGAACTTTTTGGATGGTAAGTCTTTGAAACAAGATCTGCTCACTGTTTAGCTTAAAACTCAAAATTAATAACAAATATGTCTTACCAAATGGCTGTAACTACTAATTTTAAATGGTTTTACCCATTGTCGCCATTTCAATAAAGGGCGAACAGTAGCGAAGCCTGCCCAACGAGATACTCCTGCTTTGCAAATACGTTTGTGTTCATTGACTGTCAAAACAAAAAAGAAATGAATATAATGCTAATAATTTGAAATGTGTGTTTGACCAAATTGCATGTCGTTTTCGAAAATAAAGAGACTGAAGAAAGATGAATAATCACATAAAAAAACTTTTACAGGGGGAATGACAGAAGATCTATTTCCCAAGTGCTGGACAAAGGAGAGTAAATTAACCTCTTAAAGAAACCGGTTGAGCTCCGTCGGTGATAGACCCAACCACCAGTATTGAAAAGCCCTACAAACAGTTTGAAATCTACAGCAAAAGCTTGCATGTACATTTTTTAATCGAAGTTTTTAAATTAAAAGCTTGTTTCATGCATTGTTTTCATGCACTTGAATTTTAATATTCTTTACACAGGCTCCCTAACACTCGGTGAACACTTCAATCCTGCAAAAGATTGTTCTGATATAATTGACAATCTTCTCGACGCAAAAGATGGCTTTTATTGGATAAAATCTACCAAGGGAAAACTTTTAAAGGTAAACCTCGTAACGAATATTCAATATATCCCTATACTAGTGATGGATTAGAGAGTTTCTAACCTACCATCATTGCAGTCCACCACTTTGATGACATTCCCATGACATCTTTTATTGATTTTCCAATATCCTGTAAATAAGCAGCCACCATGCTGACGGAATGTACGATGTATACCCCGCACTATCTATAATCACTGCTTATCTATAATTTACCCCCGCCACATTATAGCTATAGTACATATAGGTTGAATATAAGTTTTGATTGAGAAAATACTTAAAAGTGCCGTCTATCATAATAGAGTGTTATATATATAAAGTGCATATAACATAGAGAAAGCAAAAAAGAATTCTTCAAATAGTTCTCTACTCTTGTCTTGAAAACATGTTATCTAGCCGTACCATACCATAGCTTAAGCTTGGTTCTCATATGTCGCTGATGTCGGCGTAGACCATTGTCGGTGATTTCCCATGAGTAATTCTTTTGTGGATTTTCTCCATGAATGATCACTGAAAATGAATCGGTTTTAGCGTATCATACAATGCAATGCCATGCCATGCCATGCCATGCCATGCCATGCCATGCCATGCCATGCCATGCCATACCGTACCCTACAGTCGTTTTGTAGCGTAGTTTACGGCAAGTCCAGAGCTTTCTAAATCATCAAAGTACAGAATTAGGATTAGTCTATTGTATAAAGCATTATTATTTACAACGGTTCCACCTTTTTGAAACAATATGTACAGAATTTATTAAATTATATGTAATTTTTTAAAGGGTCTTTGCCTCCCTTTTTTCCCAATCGCATCTCGCTATGAGGACAGCCACATGCAAATAGACCAGTGGAACCCTACTCTGTATACGTTATGGTATATAGAAATCCGTAATGATTTTATGTATATATATAGGTTATGCAGACTGAAAAAAACCCGTCCTCTTGGTAATCTTTTTGGTGTTGGAAGTGGTGGTTGTACAGGTTTTCATTCAGGCATTGGAAACGTATAATATTCTCACTGAAACAGTGGTCACCGCCAAGTTCAGCTGCTCAAAATTTGGACCTCATACAGATGCCAATTTGGGATGGGTAACTATGAAATTATACTGTGTAAACAAGTATTTAATATAAAACGCAGTTCAACGCAGTATATATATATATATATATATATATATATATATAGAATGCAAATAGGAAGCATAAGCATTCTAAGACCTCGAAGGATTTCTCTAATTGGACCAAATTCTACAGAACTAATAATTTTTTGTCATTCTTATTGATTAACCTCTAAAACAAGGATCAAGCGAGTGTAAATCAATCTTCTGAGCAAAACAACTGATAAAAATAAGCCTGGATCATGAAGGTTGTTTGTCCACGATAACCAGGCGCAATAATCATGTTCGCTTGCTACTGTTCTGTGTTTAAATGAATGCAAAGCCGGCGTTTTTATTAGGGGTTTCTGATATTGCAACGCCGCCCTTCAGTACTCGAGAGACGACGTATATTAACAGCAAGGTTGTCGTTTCTATCCATGGCATAACTCATCCTAATTTTTCACATGGCCAGACAACCACAGAATAGGGACTATAACAGAAGTCTCACACTCAGGTATATACTGTGGTACCACTTTTGCATTGCGCATATTGTTCTACGCATCCGATTTACTTGCTAGGAAGATGCCGGCGAAGGTTGTCACTCGTTTGTAAAAACCAGAATCATGTGACGTCATAAAAAATGCTGGATGGTAATAGGACTTCAGAGCTATTATAGCGATTTGATGAATGGAAACGGCTGAGCCTGTTCAGGTTTACTTGTTAGGAAGATGGCGGCCGTGGGGACAAATAAAAAACATCAAAGGTTCCGACAGGAATGAGACTTCTGTTATAGTCTTCATTCTGTGCAGACAACTTCTTTGGCCATAATGAATGTTAGTGGTTATGATTTATAGTTATCCCACGCAATCGCGTGTTCAATTTGGTATCGCACGCATATTCGAATTCTGCTAAAGTCGATTTCGTTTTGTTTCAAGTTGAAACAGCTTTTTGATGTTTGTTCAAGTGTGTGCCAAAATGGAGTTCTTACTTACCCAGATCCTCTTTCTCACAGTTATGCACGGTATAGAGTATACAGAGTTTGCTTTCTGATTTTGTGTGTACCATACGAGGACTGCGAGAAAGAATATCTGAGTCAGTCAAAACGCCAGTTCGGTACACGCCTCAAGGAACATCAAAAACCAGTTTCAACTTCAAACAAAGAGAAATCAGCTTTGGCAAACATGTGTGCGACAAGAAAACACGGGACTGCATGAAATGTGATGCCCTGTTCACACGTATGGGGATATTTTTGAGAATGGAGGTTTTTTTCTCCATTTTTGAAAAAAATGGCGTCCACAAGTAGCGTATTCGAATCGTTTTCGTCCGTCTACACGTAAATCCAAAAGCGGAGGTAATATGACAGCGCCCGGTGTAAAGCATGCGCGTTGCTTAGTAATATGAGATCGTCCAAACGATCGCAGGACCAATTGCAATAATCTACGCGTTCACACATATCAACTGTGTAAATTTGGCGCAATTAATAAAAAAAATTCTCTTTACCTGGTATCACTGCTTTCAGTGCTTTGTTTTTTCGGATCGCTTCGTATTTATTACATTCTCCGTGAACGTTTAACATAGTAATATGCAGCTGAATACATGTCAACCTCGCAACCTGGTTCAGGCTGGCCACGTGACTCCCCAAAATCTGGGGTATTTTTAATTAGCAACCTTTATTTTGTTGGGGAGGGGTGGTAGAGTGGCTTTTGAATGCATTTCTCGTGTTCAATGAAATTTTTTTCAACAAGAAATTGGTCAAATTGCCAAGAAAGCTCATCAAAAATTGTACTTTTGCTGCCGGGGTCATTATTTTCTATGAATGTAAGCTCAAGCGCGTGTCGAGTTTCACATGAAACACAAACGTGGATCAGATTTCAAAAGATTACGCATCGCCGCAATGTAAATGTCGAAGAGAAAATAATCATGTGATATTGGCTTTTATCATTTGGGTCGTATTGACGGCGTTTACAGTCTGCATACGATAACTGATACCAAAAGACGCATTTATTATTGAGAGAAAGGATTTATATTACTGCGAAATTTCTGTGGAAATATACAGGGTGTATCAAAAAAAAGGTAATCGAACTTTGCAGTGCTCTAGCGCGTTCATTATACAATCTACGGAAACCATTCTTTCGCAAGCGGAAAGACCAGGCTTTTAGTTTTCGATTGTCATCATTTTTGTGAAATTTGAAGAAAGATTGGGCAAATACGAATCAAATGAAAATAGCCGGTCGAAATCGCATATTTTCACCTCTGAGCATTACCAGGGCAGCGAATAAGAAAAGAAAATTTCATTAATCATTTATCTGTCACGAGAAACAATTAACATCACTAATAAAATGCCAGAAGTTTCCTACCTAAGCTAAAATTGGTCAATTAATTTTGTAATTTAATTCCCTAACGGGTTTAAATTTCAACAGATTTTCAATAAACTCCCAACGGTGAAAATATGCAATTTCGACCGGCTATTTTCATTTGATTCGTATTTGCCCAATCTTTCTTCAAATTTCACAAAAATGATGACAATCGAAAGCTAAAAGCCTGGTCTTTCCGCCTGCGAAAGAATGATTTCCGTAGATTGTATAATGAACGCGCTAGAGCACTGCAAAATTCGATTACCTTTTTTTTGATACACCCTGTATAGAAAGAATTACCGCAAGCGACGGCAAAATTTGTAAACAAATGTCAACTGTGCATCGCGGCGACCAGGCGACGAAAAACATATCACGGCGAGGAGATACATCCATATTATCAACTTTACTATAAAGTCAACAAGAATTTTTCAAAGATAAGTCAAAGGCTCGTCTATACGTGTATTTTTAACACTACAATTTTTTAGTTGATCCAGTCATCCTCTATGCACTACGCGACATGTATGGATACAGCTAATTCATTTAAGGTTGACATCGACAATAGTCAAATGTGGAATATGAGAATGTCCAAAGGATGATGGGAATAATCCCCGTTTTGCAAGCAAATGTAAAAAAACATCACACTAAATTTTATATTTACTGCTAAATGTTGATCTTAATTAAAAGTATACGTTTCAGCTTTTCCCCCATTATTTTTTGGGAGCTCATCGTGTACATTTGGCCATTGTCGATGTCAACCTTAATTGAATTAACTGTATGTAGTAACTTTACATGTAGAAAATGAATGACAAATAATAATTTTGTTAGATACAGGAATACAGGAGTTATTCCTGTATCTAGCTAACATTATTAAACCACATTATTATTAAACATTATTATTCCACATTATTAAACGAGGAATATCTGTAAAGGTAGTGCTGCAAATAGTGTGTAACTTATGTTACATAATAATTGTCTGTGTAAAATTTCTGTTCATATATGTATATACATATTGTGGTCCTGGCAGGGAAGTGTGGAAAACAATGCTATGTCTCTTTCGAAAATTTTAATTGTTTCCCTCTTATATAGGATTATGACAATATTGACTATGTTCTATGGCGCTGTCGCTATAGCCAGCAATTGTGCTAAATTTACCCTAGAAGAGCCTCATTATTTCTTACTTTAACTCTTACATTGTAAGAGTTAAAGTATAACTTACATTGCTGTTATTTTTTTCCTCGATTCACGGGGTCAAAACTAACAAATGATAAAAAGAATATGTATATTTAAAAATATAATATAGAAATTATATTATGTGCAAATGTCAGTTGCAAAAGGTGATCATGAAATATATTTCACTCCATGGAGCCTGTGTTCGACATTCCCATTTTCGTATTTATTTCATGCACTAGAATTCCCCTGTGATACAGTTCTTGCCCTTTTTAAATCAGTAATCCAGTAGTTTCAAGGTAGTTCTAACATAGTAGTTTTACATGGTCACTGAGAGTTTTGTGAAGTCACTCATGGCTCGTCTAATTATATGCCCTTGGCAATATTGATCTTTATTGATGATTGACATATACCCGTATGGCGTACACTCTGCGCGTACACTATTAAATATTTGCATCGGTGCACACACAATTTAATGAAAGAGGTCATGAATGTATATGATATAAACGAATAAAGCAACAGTGAGAGGCCATTTTAATGTCTTTTAAAAGAAACACGGCAACGAAAGACAGACTTAATATAAACTTACCCGATCGCGTGCCAATGCCAGTTGCCCAAGCCCAACTTAACACTCAAACTGTCATTGAAATACTCATGCTTTTGGAGTTCAAACGCTGACAAGAAATACGGACAAAAAAAAAAGAGAAACGTACATAATTTTAGATTAGAAAATTCATATTATTTTTCTCAACCATTACATCTCGCTCCTTGCATTTGAAATGTATCGCTCGTATGTGGAAGCATGTAATTTGATACTTTCCCCACCACACTAAGCAAAAGATTTTTGAAAGAGTCACGTGACCAGCCTGAACCAGGGTCTTTGTCGCAGCGCCGGGCGTAGGTAAAGACCCTAGCTTGCGAGGTTGAATACATGCTATCATACTTGAAATCAGCCCAAGTAAAATAGCCATGAACGTTTGGTCTGCCATCTTGAAAAGATACACAAAACCACTAACAAAACCCGTGTCGCAAGAGACTGGACCCGATTATCGCGTCACTGTTTTCGAAAACCTTCGTTTTTATTCGTCCACACATAAACACGAAAACGGCGTTTTCGAAAACCTCCATTCTGGAGAGCGTCCTCGAAAACCTCCGTTTTCGCATGCCAAAACACCGTTTACGTGTAGACACAACGCCAAAACGGAGAAAAAACGCCCGTTTATAATAATATCCGCATACGTGTGGACAGGGAATAACATGAGTTATCATGCTGTGAATAGAGTTGACGTCATCTATCTGCGTTAAGAATTCCCTCATCTTAGTGGCAAATGACGGCATCCCTTGATTAAAACATCAGTGACCCCCGATGATCACACAAGACTAGAGTGTCAAAACGTTGGGTCGTAAATGCAATTTGATCAGACATTGCATCTATTTAAGCAGGCTCCCTACAGTTTGGTTCAGTTACAATCGGATTTATAGAGATCAGACGTTGTCCGCGCGAATCACGCGTGGAATGTTCGCAGCCGGCTATAAAATTGCTCAAAGTTTTCACTTTTAAAAACAATTATTTTTGCCGATGTTTTCGTGTTTCTACACACAAAAAAACACTAGTTCTTCCTTACAATCGCTTGTGTTTCTAGGTTCAAGAGGTATGTGTTTTAAATAAGTTTTTGGTTGCTTTATTATGTCCAGTAATGCAAGTTTTGATGTTCGAAATTTTACGAAAACTGTATGTACTCCGACTAACTATTTTATATTGTCTCCATCGGCTTCATGGCTCTTCTGAAGTATTACCGAAGCTTATGTAAGTTTTCTTGTTCAAGTAGATGCGATTTCTTTCGTGTTTAAACGACATAATCTTGTAACTATTGTGTATATAGTACATAAAGTCATAAAGTCAAAACACGAAGAACTACGTAGTTTGCGTGCTTGTTCTGCTTCAATCTATAATATTTGTACAGCCAGTAATCTGTTTAATTATATATCTTGTTACAAATAACTGCCCTGGGACAAAAATGAAAGGCATGAGAGATACTGTTAACCAAAATCACACTAATACTACACTACATATTTTGGTACACTTTTTTTGCTTCTGGTGATTTCAGCAAATTGCAAACGACCAACCTTATCTTGGAGTACAATTTAGTCTCGACAAATGAGATAGTTAGCATTGCATATTAGTCAAGAGGTAGAATGTTAATAACGTTTCTCATCTCTGGCATGCATGATATTTTTTGTTGAACAAGATATGCAAAGCTCATTGCTCCAAGAAAGCTGATAAAGGTTGGATTCAAATCTTAAATCTGATAGTTATATTACACTAGTTAATAGGCCTCCCGAGGAGCATCTATTCGCCGACCTTCCGTACCTGAAAGTATGTTTGATTTTCACTCAATTCCACCCACAGTTAAATTAATTGTGAATAGAAATTTATACTTTTTCCCCATGTTGATATTCGCAAAAATACGTCACTCGTATTTTTATTGATTAAGATCATTTTCCATATATTTTATTTTATTATTATAATACCTTCGCTGTGCTGCAGGTCAAATACTATTTATATATATTTTAGATTTTAAGATTTAGATTATTGAAATTAATCACCGAAACAGGTGGACAGACAGAGCCTTGTCTTATTAAAGGGGCAATGTCACGGCGCTGATTGGCTGAAATGGACGGCGCATAGTCCTTATGATCAGCAGATGGTTTGGCCAGTACTTTTTGTAACTCAAAATCTCTAACTCAAAATTGCGTTGTCTTTTCTCAATTACTTTAAAGAATTGTATAGTTCACTGGTTTTACACCGATTACGCGAGCCTGTTTATGTCTTTGTCTACGAATAAAAAGGTAAATTTTCTTTCATTTAATTTTGTCCGTGTTATTTTCGGGAAAAGACTAATTACTGCAGAATTTCTCGTCAGTTGTCGACCTGCAAATGCAGAAATACGTGCTCAAGGAAAGATGGTGAAAAGAAGGAGGGTTGTCCCTGAAACAAATGTTGAAGCAGCTGCACAACGATTCCCAATCGATAAGAATATATTGAGACATAATCAGGTATTTACCATTATTAATGAGGGGTCTAAAGGAGTTAAACCACAGCAAAGCAAAATCAAAGAGTACTTTCTATCTGGCATTGCTGAAAATGTTAAAGAATCACAAATTATGTCATATTTAAAAGATCGCAATGTGTCACCGACTTATATTTCTCTGTTTCAAAGTCAACGCCAAGGAAGTGTTTCAGCCAAAATAAATATTCCATCATTAGCCGCCCCTTTGGTAGAAAAGAAAAATTTTTGCCCAATGTATGTTCGGTGCAAACTGTGGCGGACAAAGTACAAGAACCATGTAACACTTGCATAGATGTCTCGGCCCAGAAATCACTGGCGGATCTTCGATCGAAGATCGTCAGTAACTTGAGATATAACCATGGAGAATCAAATTCGTCTACGAATATTTCTGTCATGATAACAAATCGACCAAGTCGCAATAGCCAGAGTTTTAAACACAATAGACTTAAATTTCGTTCTCGTCATCTTATTGAAATCCAGCCATGTCCCATCAATTATACTACTGATGCCTCGAAAAAACGAACACATTTTGTTCCAGGGGCGGATCTAGGGGTGATCAGAGCGATCACGCGACTAAGGTAAAAATCGGCCAGAAAATTGGTAAATTAAAATAGCAGTCCAGTTATCAACTCCGTGCAGTGTATCGCATTAGAAGCTTAGTAGTCCAGTAGAACATATCGCCCAGCTGTAGCTCAGCCTTCGAACATGAGCGAGCAAAAAAGCGGTTTTACACATAAGTTTTGCGCGTTTAGTGCCGGTTCTAGCCATCTGATTGGCTCTTCTCGATTTCTGCGCGATCTGTGTGGAGTTCTGATCGCTCGAGCGATCAGGGGCACAAATACTGGCTATCCATTTGGCTAATTCAAAAAAAATTCTGAATTCCTATTGGCTGGATTTTTATGATCGATCATGCCGTTCAGGCTAATAGTATGCACGCTCAGCACAGAAATATTTCTGTCCTTTCTGATTGCTAGTACTGCGCGAAGGTTTATCAAAGTATTCGACGCCAATCGGAAAATATTCAAAATCTGTCTAAGCAATGTCTTACAGTATTTTGGAAACTGTAAAGGCTGCTTTAGAAAAGGACGATCAGCAGTATCTTCAAGTCATTGAAGGTGATTTGAAGAAGCGAATTGACGATGCCCCAAAGCGAACTATTGAGGATTTGTTGAGCGCTGTGAACAACACAAGCTTCTTTCTTGGAAGGAATTTTG
>CAWLCR010000017.1:0-80000 GCA_963855995.1 Muricea muricata | reverse complement strand
TATCTGGGATATCGCTCAAGGTTTGAGACTGACTTTCTGTATTAAGCGTGTAGATACTTTGCGTGTTTCTTTCATTCTGCGTTTGACTGCTGCTTTTAGTTCCATGTACGATTTGAAAACTGTTGGACGTTTCATCTGATCCATTATTTTGTAGATCTAAATTATTGAGACCGGTTGGTAGGCCTTTTGTTGTAACGTCAAGGCCATAACGAGATTGTCCTTCTCTTCCTGCAAATGCACGATTTTGGCGTTAAGATCTTTTATGGTATGATTAGCTTCTTCCAACTGGGATTTCAAAGGGCTTTTTCGCTTCCGCATGTACTAATTTTCCATACCCAAGTATTTTCATTTGCATCGCAAATTTCTGTTCGGCTTTCAAGTCGGTGTATATCATGTTTGATATGCTTGCTGAGTTGTGACGCGAGTTTGCGGCAATGGCATTGAGAATTTATAAATTTATGTTCACTCTCAGCAAATATGTCAATTTTAGAGCTGTCTACATCATCCTGATCTATTATAGTATGACCAGGATCGTATTTGGCATCGTCCGACAAGGAATTCTCAGCTACTTCGACCATATTTGAATTCTCTCTTGCTTCCTCCCATTGTTTGCCGTCATGGCGATTGACTTCATTCAATGTGGCAAATTTAACGAGTTTCTCTCGGAGGCTTTAACTTTTATCGTCTCGAATAATCGAGAGCTTTTGCTTCTTTTAACCGTACTATTTTATTGTGTAATCTTTACTTGTGAACTGCTTTATGTACTTCACCACCAGGAGACGACCATTGTCCTTCAATACTCAAATCTGACTGCACAAACAATTTCAGACTTTTTAGCGAGCCGCTCCATGCCAATTCACTGTCTAGTTTAACAAGACTCGATAATTTAGAAGGAGTTGAAGTTGTCAGCAAATTGTTTGTTCTGATATACTTTGGGAGGAACCAAAGTGATCTTCAATAATAACGGAGCTCTCGAATGCATGTCCACTAGCCATGATTACTTGTTTACCACGTTTTAGTCTCATATCAATCAGAAAGGTTCGTCGGGCATATGAAAAAGTAATTCTTCATAGTGTTTAGGTAAGCTAGCGATGTTAACTTGTGCTACTCGCTCTAAATGCTTTAAGCTAAGGAATAGTAGGATTTGGTTGGCTTGCTGGTGTAATTGTATTAGTAACAGGTTTCGGAGAGGGTGGAGCATCTATAGATGGTCAATGATAACCTTTCAAATAGTTTGCAAAGTTCTGCACCAATTTAGCTGTTCCTTGTTTGGAAAGGTGGAGCCCATACGGGTTTAAATGATCAGAGAAAATATATATTTCTGTGGGTAATAATTTTCCACTTATTGTTGATACATACCTGGGATATTGTTGATACTTGTTGTCTATGTTCTAGGAGCTTAGCTGCGCTCATTGTATGGTTTTAACCCACAACAAACAAAATAATTCTTGTGTGTCAGTGGAGGAAGTCGCTGAAAAACAAAGAGAAATATTGAAATCTAGTTGTGCAACATTCGATAAGAAATTATCCGAAGGAAAGAAAGCATTACAAAACATCTCAGGAGTCATGAAATCCCTTCAAGAAAAAGCAACGGCTGCTAAAAATGAAATCAAACAACAAAAAGAGAATCTGGTAAAGATTGTGGTGGACAAGTTGGATGAAAGTGCCAAGAAACTGTTTGAGGAAGTTGATAAGATTTATAGAGAATTACACACTGAGCTGAGCAATCAACATGAGGAAATCAAACAGTATATTGATAAAGTTCAAGGTAATTATAACAGTCGAACGCTTTAAAGTGTTGGCGTATCCTATCAGCCATGATTAAAAAGGAAATGTTTAGGAATTGCAGAATAAATTAAGTCAATTACTAGAAATACATTCATGCAGCATCCCCTCGCCACTAACTAAGAGCATGCAACTATATTTTCGGAGTTACATCAGATACTTGTATAGGTTGTTGTCATGGCAACACGGCAATTGATATTCTTTCTGTATATTTTTTCAAAATGACAAAATATCAGTTTTTAATCCTTGTTTTATTGACAATTTGTTTAAATGGCACAACATTTGACATCAGTATGTTATTACGCCTAATGTAAGCTTAAATTTGGCATAAAATACAACCTATTAATTACAATAGTAATTAGAAGACAGTCTTGCATTTACAAATCATAAACTTACTCTGGAATTAAACAGTGAATAGACTGGATGAGTACGGCTACGCCGGCCTTTATAAAGCATTAAAACACAAATATAAATACGCATTGTCAACAAACTTGCCTTTTGTTTCACGCCATAGTCAATTCTTGGCGCTTCTCTGTATTTTCCCCGAATTAATCTCTCTTCAAGAGTCCTGTGGCAGTCGTTTTCGTCTTATTTCTCGCCTTCTTGGATGCCTTAAGTGTTTGCTACTCCTGATAGTCCGCCATATTCCTGAGATCAGAAATGACCACCCTTCGTTGGTTGTGAAAGTTGACAAATCTTTTTGCAAAAATACGAAATATTGTAGTGCAATATACTCCGCCATATTTTTGAGATCAGTGATGACCAGTGAACTCAATATAACTGGAAGGCTACCTTCAGTTAAGCCGGTAATACAGGATTTGAAGCCAAATTTTGCGTGAAATGACCCCCAGACACGCGTGTCTTGGAGTCATTTCACGCGAGTTCAGCTTCGCGACAGTCTCGCGTGCTAAATACAAAGAGTGATGAATTACAAACTGGTATTTTTTCGCTATGAAAAGTTCTTTTTTTGGCCTGAAAGCAAGTCATATTCTGCGTTGATGCCGAAATGATAAAGAGAAATCAAATATGGAAACAGGAGCTCGAAAAGACGTCAGGTCAGTTCAAAATATTGGGATTATTTCAACAAAGTTTTTGTACTTCGGATATTTGAATATTTGCCTTTTGGAACTTTTGGAAAAGAATTTTTGCCGCAGTTCCTTGATCTTAGACTTTAATCAATGAAGTTTGTGGATAACCGAGCCATGGATGTGCGAAAAGAGTAAAAAGTTTTCGAAAACTTGCATCGAAAAGTTTTGTAATATCTTTCGGAATGTGGGAAAAAGTATTTGCGGTTTGTCAAATTTTGTATTATTAAATATGAGTAGTCAAAACTGTGCTTATGTTGGTCTTTATTTATATTTGCGTTAGACCACTTGAAATGCGTACAAGCTACACTAATTAAAAGGAAGAAATAACTTCGAAAACGAAATGCATGACTTTGGCCGCCGTGACGATCGCCACTCTTGGCTGTACGCTTTCGCGTAAAAATTACTTCTTATTTAAATGAATTTGGTCAAGAAGGTTAAGTTTAAAAGATAGTCATTTGTTGATAGCCATTGTTTTGATTACATTTTGTAAAAACTTTAGAAGTGTTTCAGCCAATTTTTGACAGTTATCGGATGGCTTTTGTATACACTCCTGAGATGGCCGCGCATGTTTTTTTTCTGGTGGGGGCCTGGCGATGTTTGGCTTCAAATTTCCCGCCTCAGGTAGCCTTTCAGTTATATTGAGTTCACTGATGATGACCACCCACTCCCACTCGGTTAGCGCATAGGTTAATTAACGTTAGATCATATCGAGTTAACGTACATGTACCATGACGTCATTAATTTTTATATTTATTAAACACGTTCAAGTAGTACTATAAACACAGTTTGTTCTTGTGCTGTGTCCTAGTGGTTAAGGTGCAGGTCTTCCACGCCGTATTTTGGGGCTCGAATCTCGGCGATGACTATTTTATACTTTTGAGTCAAAGTTTTTTTTCTTAGTTTTTTTCTTTATAGTTAGGGTCAGGGTTAGGGTTAGGGTTAGTTTTGGGGTTGATTGACAATGATATTAATTGCAAAAATTTTTTTTTCAAGCACCTCTACACTTTTAAATTCAGGTATTGCAAAAACCGTGACGTCATGGTACGTTAACTCGATATGATCTAACGCCGACCCTCCCACTCACTGCCAGCCTTGAGCCACGCGCCTGCCATATTTGATGAACTTCAGATTTCGCTATGCTTTCCTTTTCTCGGGTGTAAATAGCCGTGCGGAATTAGTACCCTCGCCCCCGGCTAACGCCCGGAACGGGGCTCGGGGATAATTTCGACCAAATTAATTAATCACTGATAAACATTTAAGTTATTAAGCTAATGGTCTCGTGTGTTTTTTTTATATTATCGAGGTTTACTTCTCGTTGGGATTATTATCGAAATCACTAGAGTGGTAAATTAGTCAAATTATTCGAACGCAAGGCGAGTTTAATGGAGTTTAAACCGACAAAGAAATGGCTTAGAAATTTAAATTTATAGCGCATATACGACGACGTTTTCTTTAAATGAATAAGAACCTGATGCAGTTTTGCAACCGAGCGGATTATGCAGTTTTTCAACCGAGCGGATTAATGCTAAGATATTTCTTTTTCGCTATTCGTCTAAACTCCATTAAGCTGGCCTTACGTGCGAATTATTTGATCTCACACGCAGTACGTAAACATTTCATCACATGGTGCAGAGGACGTTCATCACGTGATTTATTAAATCAGACCCGAGCGTAAATTGAAATGTGGATTTACTACTTTACACACCCTTGTGATTTAGATAATACAAAATTGTTTTATACAAATATGTATTTTCTCTGCTGCAATAGGTTCAGTGTCATTGTCAAGAAGCCTTCTGGAAAAAGGCCGTATCGAAGAAATTCTTTCCTCACAAAAAGTGATGGATGAAAATGTAGAAAAATTAAAAGTTGAACAACCTGATGATCTGGAGCCACTAAATGATGGCGATATCGAATATATCCCTGAAGCCATTGATAATATCAATGTAGATCAACTGGTCAAGAAACTGGGATATGTAGGTTAGAAAAATACTTCTTCATTAAAAAATATTTTACTATAGAGCTAAGCAACCGTATTTTAATTTGAGTCATTCTAAGCTCATGATTTTTCACATGCCGCGTGGAATACATAGTTTAACCCAAATTGTTTAAAACTTCTGCAATGTTCTCATCAAACAGTCGGCTCTCCTTCTATTAACAATTTTCCTAGTTCTTGAACCTGGCAAGGACCTCACTATATATATTTGTCACTGTGTGGATCCACTTGTTTGTTTCAATTCCTGTATTCCTTCATATCCATATTTCGAGTGTCTGTCACCTGCACCTGTCCCCATGTGCCAAGTCTCATCCCTATACTGTACATTGGAGCACTAAAAACCAGGGTTTTGACCAATCGCTTCTCTACATTTGCATGGAGTGATTCGGTAAGACCACCTCCCAAACCCCCCGCCTCACCTAGATATTAGAAATTTGCATAGCATTGCTATTCTTCAGTTTCGTGATCAGTTCTAGTCGATAGAAGCTCAAAGTAACTTTTATCGCCTCCGCTTAACATTAAATAAAAACGTTGCTGGCTCAAACAGACAACAGCTTAAGAATTAACAGTTGCCAGCATGCTACTGTGATGCATGTCACGCGAAACCCAAAAACAATGAAAACGGTGACCTTAAATTTATTATTCGTCGATACAAATCTATTAACTTAAATTTAAATTCGATGACAAGAAAACATTAAGAGAACAATCTTTTTTAATTTTTTGGCTTTTTATTAAGGATTAATGTAATTGTTATTGGTTTTATTCAAGTTAAAATCCACAAAATCAAATTCAAGTTTGGCCAAATCGTCTGCTATTTTGAAAGGAGAAAAAACGTTCATTGAACAACTGCAACAATGGTTGGGAGACAAGTGTAAATGGAGTCTCTGTTATCGAGCATCGCGTGATGGTTGAAGTTCCAAAAATTTTCATAAAAATTGTGAAAACAAAGGACCTACCGTGGTCTTGATCAAAGTTAATGATTTTATATTTGGTGGATACACTGACCGAAATTGGAGAGGTAATATTGTTGCCTGGATATAATCTCTGGTATAGACTGGATAGTGAGGTTTGGAGTTGACTTCCCTACCGCTACTTTAATCTATCTTTACGCCAATCAGGAGGATTTGTAGTATTTTCTCCATTCAATCAGACTCCTAAGCCAGGAAAAGCTAGCGGCGTAGTTGCACTGGAAGTCGAAACTGGATTTCGCTGGAAACTATGTGTTAATGACCTAAATTGGCCAGAGAAAACGTAGTACATATAAAGGTTCGGTTCATACTGGTGAAAATGCAGTCAGTGGCGGATCTAGCGTAAGTCAAATAGAGATTACTTCATGGTTGGTGAGTGCGTACGATTTTTATTCACGAGTTGTGAAGGATCGTTAAACGAACGAGTGAGCGCAGCGAACGAGTGAGTTTAGCGATCCTTCACAACGAGTGAATAATAAAAATCGTACAAACGAACCAACCATGAAGTAATTTGTTTATTATATGAGTATAAAGATGAGTGTATAAAGATACGGATATATCTTACTGACAAAAACAAATACTCAAGCAAAATATTAAAATGGAATTTCTTACCATTTATTGCTTTGTTTTCTTGCTGAAAATGAAACCATGAGGTTTATTTCAAATTAATGAGGCCACGAATGTCGTCGTTATGATTTTAGGTGGTTGTTTTATCAGTGAAATTGTCTTAAATCTCTCTTTTCGGTGAGTTAAAAAATACTTGTAAAATCAGACTCCATGTTTACATTAGCCTGCGAGCAGGTGTTGCACGTTCGGGTCAGCCAATCAGAACACTGAACGATAAATTTTCACTGGTGAAAAAACATCGTTCGTCCAATCAAAGGCCGTGAACGATGATTTTTCACCGAGTGAAATTTTATCGTTCTTGATGCCGATTGGCTATTGCTAATTTGGAACGATTATTACGCACAGCCATATCGATGAATAAATCTCTGTACTCATGTAATAAAATAAATTACCACAGCTCATTCTAGGATATCTTTACATTTCAAAATACCTTCAAAGCAACTTCATTGGTTAGATTTTATTCTTTTGAAACTCATAACCCATGACATTGTTATAAAGTTATTTTGAATTTGAAATTGAGCTACTATAATTTATTTTGACTTACCCAGGATCTGCCACTGAATGCAATCATGGTATAATTTAAAAAATGATCAAGTAATCATGACCTTAGTAAAATAACTGAAAGGCTCTACAGCAACTGCTGTCGACTGAAATGGCAGGCTAAGCTTTAGTCAAGGTGTATGTATATTCTATTTGTGACTTTTTGTAATTTCCGCTAATGCTACAGTAAATGTTTTATGCGGGATAGTACTATGGGGTATTTGTGTGTGTAGAGAAAGGCTGATGCCACAATAGTGTAGTTTATGATTCTCGCCCAAAATGTTTTAAATGACAAGTTTTGACAGATTCCTTCGCGAAGAGGCAAAGCAAAGTCAAACATAATGTTTTGATTTACACAATAGACAATGTTTCCACTGCGTTTCCATGGAGGTAGTTGCACCCACATCTGGCGGCAGAAGTAAATAGTATTCAAACACCTTGTGTTGGAATTTAGCAATAAGCTATGTTTGGCCAGTCACTTGTCTTTTCTGAACTGATGCATAAACATTAGGGAGACAGTGTTTCCATGTTTATGTCTTTTATTACACTAATTTTAATTTTACCCCACTATTCATATACTCCAAATACACAAGTACTTAGGCGAGATGATTTGACAGTCTGGCAAGATTAGTACTCCCACATCCTAACACACAGGGTAGTTTTTTCGCGTGCGACCCGTAGCATAACTGGACCAAGGTGTTTGAGGGCTTGGATATTTTCTCCGAGCCACAAGCTTTTTATATGATTCTCTTAGGCCCGACTTCGCCCGATTATTTTGAAGGGATGTTATTCCTGTGTGAGTTATGCTGCAATTTTACTTCATTACTTTGTACATTTACAAAACGCATTGCAATTATAGGAGTTTTATAGATTGGAATAGGATGATTCTGGTTCAACTCCTAGTCAATGTCTTATGTTGAAATTATAAGTTATATCGAACTTTTATCATTTTTAAAATATACCCCATTTTTTTCGTTTGGACATATAAATTCTCGTAACAATGACAACAATTCGCGAAATTAAAGTATTTCTCAAGCGTGACCACGGCATTCGTTAGAGTTTGTGATTTTCTCTTTTTATCTTGAGCACAACACACCAAAAAAGGAGGATGACGGTTACAAGCTACAATTTAATATAATTCAACTAAATAACATTAAAATATATACTCTAGGTCTCTTGGCATACACATGCCGATATTCATTAAAGCAAAATAAACTCGTCCAAAACACGTCCGTCCAGAATAAAGTTGAACACAAATCATTCACCGTTCCCAAGAATCATGCATGTCAAATTACGTAACATGACAATATAGCTATCACATGATTAATTTTACCTTATGCATGTATTTTTATACTTTCAACATTACCATTAGACAACAATGTTCCCTTGAACTGGGTTCCCAACTAGCACAATGACGTCTTGACGACGCTGTGACGACGTTGGGTTTAGGTTGCAACAACGTTTTGTTATAACGTCGTGAAAACGGATATTTGTAGACTCCAGAGGACGTCGCAGTGGCGTTGCGAGAAAACGTTGTGAAATTACGTTGTCACAACCTTTTCGCGACGTTCGCCAAACTCCGTGATTAGGGTTTGTGAGCTTTAACAAATTACTGTAAACAATACTTTACATACACCCTGGTATAATACACAAGCCGCATTTGTGGTATTGTAATAAAGTTCCGGGTTTAGAACATTAAAAGATCGTCGCTGCAACGTTGCGAGAAGATATTGTGATATAACGTTGTCGCGACGTTCTGACAAGTGACAACGTTCAATTTGGAATATCAAATAAACAACACATTAACTCGTAGACTATTAGACTCGTAACTATTTTCAATTAAATTGCATGTCTGGGGATGTCTATTCTTTTTTGTGGTTTCCGCTTTTCTTCGTTTACCGATCAATGCCTGTTTTATTTCTGAAAAGCCCCGTGTGTACCTGGATTTTCTAATTTCTGACGTCATCAAATTTTGTAGACGGCATTGTACCACAAAAATCTTGTATGATACAAAAAAATGAAAAAAAATATAATGGCAAAAAAGTTTTTCAAGAAAAAAAACATTGTAGTTATAGAATGCAAATTTCGCACAATGTTAGTCCATCGTCTGTGAAACATAATGCAATAAATTTCTATCTATTCAGCATAATACATCATTTTTGGGTAAATTTAATACGCAAGTGTTGCCATAGCAACGGATTATTATTCATCAAGAGTGTCATAATTTGAGCAATTCAAAATAAACTTATTTAAATTAAGCAGTGCGAAAAGAAACGTTCAAGAGCAAAGTGAAATATTCTATTTAGTAAAATTCCTGCATTATTTTATCATTTTCTCGAATATTGGCAACACAATTGCAAAATTATTTTCTTTAAAGATAAAATGGAAATTTTAAATGGTTTTTCCCCGCAAAAAAACGTTGTTGCAAAAATGGAGTTTTTTTCTGTTTAATAGGCGACGTCAATAACAACCATAAAATAACAATATTTTTATGATATGATATTCAAAATATTTTGGCACTGCAAATGCAGCGTCAAAATTATGGAAATGATATGACATTGATTATTATCTAAAATATTTTGGCTCTGCAAATGCAGCGACAAAATTATGAAAATGATATAACTTTCGTCAGTATCTAAAATATTTTGGCTCTGCAAATGCAGCGACAAAATTATGAAAATGATATAACTTTCATCAGTATCTAAAATATTTTGGCTCTGCAAATGCAGCGACAAAATTATCAAAATGATATAACTTTCATCAGTATCTAAAATATTTTGGCACTGCAAATGCAGCGCCAACATTATGAATATGATATACATGGATTAATATCAAGAACATTTTGGCACTGCACATGCAGCGACGAAAATTACGAAAATGATATAACTTTCATTATTATCTAAAATAGTATTTAGCACCGCAAATGCAGCGCCAACATTATGAAAATGATATAACAAGCTTTAATATCTAGAATATTTTGGCAGTCAAAATGATATAACATTAATTAATTATAACTAAAATATTTTGGCACTCAAATGTAGCGCCAATATCCAGATATATAAACACTTCCACTGCGCAAATCAAGTACAAACTCAGGTCCTGAAAACTGTATGATAAGTTGAATTTTATATCGACTGTGAATGATTGGACTGTCCGGCATTTAATCTCCCATTTTTTGGAAGGACGATTCCATCCATGCTTTGGCGATATTAGTTTTTGTCTTCCTCTTTTTTTATCAGGGCTTCTCGTTGTTTGGAAACCATTCTTGTGCATTGACACGAGTTTTGCCATTAAACTTTGTGAAATAGCGTGTATTGTCATTCAAGAAGATCTACAGACTGAATACCCTCTCACTAGGTAGCTTGTGCCATCCCTATTAAACGCAGTAAAAATAGTAATATATAATGGTTTTTCTGGCAAACAAGATGTTTAGGATAATATGGGGCTGCAGACACACTGTCTATTTTCAAAAATACTCAGCAAGTCTTAGGGCCTGTTTACATGGAAGTAGGGTGACCCTAGCAGAAGGGTTACCCTAGTAAGCGAGTTACCCTACTACACTGTTAAAAAAATTACTATAAATTTACAGTAAAAAGTACTGGCAGCTTGGACGCAAAAAAAGTACTGTAAAATTACAGACAATTATTAAGTACTTTATATTGTAGTCTGTAATTACATTGTAAATACTGTAAACATTACAGTATTTTACCTGTTAAAATACAAACAAATTGTTTTATTACAGTACTTTCTTCCGTTACCCGTGATTACAGTACTTTGACTGTAAAATATTACAGTAGTTGTTGCTGTAAAAATACATTTATTTTTAACAGTGTACAATATGTTTTATAGGAAGCGTTTACATGTGCGCTAGGGTTACCCTAGCGGTAGGGTTACCCTATCAAATAGATAGGGTTGCCCTTGCAGTAGGGCTACCTTTTTGTTTACACAAGCCATGTAAACGCGTCAGGTAGGGGTACCCTATCAAGCGGAGTAGTATAGATTTTGGCCGGATTCGACCAAATTCCACACACCCCGTTTTCTGGCGGGTCTTTGTCATTTTTTTTACCGGAAAAAAAATTCCTCGGAAAATATTTTTAAGGAATTTTCATCAAGTCCATCTAACATGAAGTATTAGCTTGTCATCAAAAAATCGACAAAATATTTTTCCATTTTTAAAAAATAGAGCAAGAACAATGTCGATTCAATTTAAAAACGAAAAGTCACTAAACGTCGCCGGAATGAAAATGATTCCTATCAAGACAAACGATGACAAGCAAGTTTTTGTGAAAACCGAAAAATGTTTTTCGTTCGGCGTGAAAAAAGATAAAAAATTCAAAACAGTTTCCATGTCGTTGGTTTTGGACGACGAGACTACAAAGACTTTGAAAAATATTATCGATCAATGCGAAAGTCATTTGGGTCGTCCATTGACCAAACGCGTATTTTACGGCAACGACGATAATACGATCTATCCGAAACTTAAACCATTTACGAAATTTTACGAAACAGATTTTGGCGAAATCGACGTTTCCAAATACGAAGATAAAATTTGCGACGTCAAAGCCGCATTGGAAATTGGCGGTATTTTGCTAAACGGCGACAACGTTAGTTTGCAAGTAAAAGTCTACGAAGCGTTGGTCAAAGAGCACGTCCGCGACCACGTCCGTTTGGTCGATATGGTTTGGTAGAAAATCAAAATTTAGACATTAATAAAACATCCTTTTTTGCTACCAGTCATTTACCTTATTTTTGTATCCAAAATAGGATACAAAAAGTTAAATCGACAACATTAAAACGTTGTTATGAATAAAAGTACAAAATGACTAGTCGCAAGAAAGGATTTTTCACCTACAACGGAAAATTACAATCGATTACCGATATTCTGAAAGAACACGGCGTGTCCGAATTTTTACAACGGGGCGGGCCTATGAAAGACGGACCGTTGAGGAACAAACTTCGACGAGTATTAAAAGTGGGTGGAATCACAAAGGAAACAGTAGATGCATATTTTCAAGATGAAATACCGAACAATCGCGATCCTTATATCATTTTACCACGACAAAGGGGTTCGATTATGATTAACGGCGAAGAAATGACAGCAAGACAGGCATTGAGTCGGTTCCCACTTCTTGGTGGTTATTTACAACGGAAAAGACCACTTAATGAAAAAGCATTACACGCTAAAGTCTTACGAGAGTTTCGTGCGGACAAGGTCCCCGATCATATTACGTATGAGCAACCGCCACAATTTAATTTGTACGGTAATCATTTCGGAGGTGCTCGGGTCCGTTATAAACTCGACGATCAGCGTATAAAACATCGTAATTTAGAATCGTTATTCGAGTTCATAAGACCACAGGTAATCGAATTAATTCGTGCGAACCGAGATACGAAAGTTGGGCTCAGCGTTAGTCCCTGGATGATAAGACGATCTGGGAATGGTTTTATCCGACAATTAAAAGGTTTATATTCCAGGACTAGATTCGAAAATTTTCAGGGTACGAATCCCGAAGCGTTATTTGATGCTATGTTAGAGGTGATTCGGGAACAATTTCATAGGATCGAAAGTATGGAAGGATCGGGTTGGATGTTAGAGTCGTTCGATCACGTTATTTTAGCGTTTTCCGAAATTCCCGCAATAGTCGGTTCTAGTTATAAGCCGTTACCAATGGAACTAGAACTTAGGCGCGAGAACGGTATTGTAAACGTGAAGAACATTGATGATGATCAATGTTTTAAATGGGCAGTTACAAGATATTTAAATCCGATTGCACGGAAACGTGATGCGGAAAAACTTACGCAGAAACTTCTAGACCAGTCGGAAAAATTAGACTGGTCATGTATAAGTTTTCCGACACCACTTCACGAGTTGGATATTTTCGAAAATCTGAACAAGATTTCCGTAATGGTTTTCGGGTGGGACGACGATGAGAAAAAAGTAACGTATCTTCGACAACCGAATACAAGGCATGAAAGAAATGTGCAAATATTCTATTACGACGGGCATTATAGCGCAGTCAAAAATATGTCTGCATTAATGCGACATGCACGATCATGCAAGTTTCTACTGTCCGTATTGCACGTATTATCATCGGACAGCAGGTGCTATCGAACGACATAAAAAAGACTGTAAGGCAGAAAAACGAACCATCGAAATAATGCCAAAAGAAGGTTCGGTTGTTCAATTTGAAAATTTAAAAGAAATAGAATTTAAATCTTCTGTCATTTACGCAGATTTTGAATGCCGACTAGAGAAAGTAAGTATTAAAAAAGGAGACAAAACTACACAAACGCAAATTCACAAAAGTTCTTGGTATTGTTTACAATTCGTTTCGCGTGTAGATCCACCCGAAAGTCGTACAATTCAATATGCTGCAAAAACGGATGATGAAAATGTTGCATTACATTTCATACGGACGGTAACGGATTTGGTTTACGACATAGGTAAAAAGTATGCAGATGATCGTCCGATGTTAATTACCGAGGAAGAACAAGACACTTTTAATAACGCGACACGATGTTGGATCTGTAACAACGATTTCGTTGACGACGATAAGGTAAGGGATCATTGTCATCATACAGGTAAATTCCGTGGTGCTGCACACGGTAAATGCAATTTGGCTTTGAAAAAAGATAAGACGATACCTGTTGGGTTTCATAACGGTACAAAATACGATTTTCATTTACTCGTACGGGAATTAGGACGTGTTAACGGTCATATTCGAACGATTGCACGAAATTCGGAACAATATATTTCTGTAGAAAATGCCGTTCGAATTAGCGAAACTGCCGTAGTTGGTAACGACGGGAGACCGAAATTAGATAAGACAGGTAAACCGGTTACCAAAAAAGATACGTGGTATATTCGTCTTGTAGATACATTAGGTTTTTTACAAGCGAGTTTAGCAAATTGCGTAAAAACGTTTCCGCGATGCGAATTTAAAATGTTAAAGCATCAGTTCGGAGATAAAAATTTCGACTTGTTAATTCGTAAAGGTGTTTTTCCATACGACTGGTTTACTTCAATCAAAAATTTAGGTGTAGATCCAAAAAAATTAGCAAAAGATGATTTTTACTCGGCATTAAACGACGAGCATATTTCCGATGAAGATTATGCGCATTTCTTAAACGTTTGCGGTAAATTTAATTTAAAAACAATGCGCAACTATCATGACTTCTATTGTAAAGTGGATACGATACAACTTGCAGGTATTATGGAATATCAACGGGAGGAAGGTAAACGTGGTGGTATTTCAACGATTCCACATCGTTATGCAAAAGCGAACAATCCGTACATGGGATTGGTCCGCGATAAATTTCCGATTGAAATTATGCAAGAATTAAAAAAGCGGACAAATGAAGAACACCAATTTTCTGTGGAATCTGTATGCAAATATTTTCCAGACTTTTCTGCAGACGAGATTAATGGACTAAGACAAAAAATGGCAAATGGGGAAATTTTCAATCCGGGGCAAGTTACAAAGTATTTAATTTACCTCGATGCAAATAATTTATACGGTTGGGCAATGAGTCAACCGCTACTGACGGGCGGATTTAAATGGTTGGCTGACGAAGAATTAAAACTTCCGATCGAAGAATTCCCGTCTTGTTTCGTAAAAGTTGACTTGGAATATCCAGAAAATTTACATGACTATTTTGCAGAATTTGTTCCTGCACCAGATAATATTATTCCAGAAGGATCCAAAGTAAAAAAATTAGCACCGAATCTTTTACCGAAAAAAATTACGTTTGTCATATTCGTAATTTACAATTGTACAAAAAGTTAGGTGTTAAAATAACACGCGTGCACCAAGCATTAAAATTCGACGAATCTGCGTGGTTAAAACCGTATATCGAACTATATACGGAACTTCGTGTGCTGCAACAAACGATGCAGACAAAGATATGTACAAATTATTAAACAATGCCGTTTTTGGGAAAACTTGTGAAAATTTACTCGGTCGTACTGAATATCAGCTTGTTGGATCCCGCAAGCAGGCGTTAAAATATATTTCTAAACCAACGTTCAAAGACTATGCGGTGTATAACGAAACGCTTGCCGGTATACATTTAGATCCATCAAAAGTAACACTTAACAAACCGAGTTACGTTGGAATTGCAGTCTTAGAATTATCGAAAACACTTATGTATGATTTTTTCTATTACAACATTAAAGCAAGATACGACGATCGTGCACGGTTGTTGATGACCGACACGGATTCGTTTCTTTTGGAAATACAAACCGACGATTGGTACGAGGATATTCGTGGTGAAGTTAGAACGTTATACGATACAAGCGCGTACCCAGAAAATCATCCGGCTGGTTTACCACGGGTGAATAAGAAAGTTAACGGGTTATGGAAAGATGAATACAAAAACAGGATAATTATCGAATACGCAGGTACGTGCTCAAAATCGTACGCGGTAATATTAGGCTATTACCCAGGCATGTGTGAAAAAGATTTTTGTGACGGAGGTTGTAGGGTAAAAACTGCATTGGTAACGGTGGTAAAAAATGCAAGGGTGCTAAAAAAGCCGTTGTTAAAAAAGGTATTACGCTCGAGGATTATAAGAAATGTGTTTTTAATCAACAGTCTAAAGATATAACGCAGTTATGTTTTAGAACGCATGATCACGAAATGTTTACGGAACGAATTAGTAAAGTCGCGCTAAGTCCAAAAGATGATAAGCGTATAATCTTATCAGATGGGATTCGGACGTTACCGATCGATCGGTCATTGGCGAACAAAACATAAGGATTTGGAAAATATACAAATGAATACAAAAAAATTAGCACAAAAAGATTAGCTGATGAATTTAGCGTTATATGCTCACGCTTGGCATAAAATGACCCGAAATCGGCCAAGTTCGTCATTCATTTGATTCAGCGGTTGTCCGCAACTGTGTAGGAAAATTCAATATGGCGCAATTAATGAGTAGAAAAAAGAATGTTTTCGCGATTAAAATTTTTGTTAGATTGCACCCCAACTTTTTCCCGAAACTATTCAAGCATTGGTGAATTTTGTTTGCACATTGTGAGTCGTACTGTTCTTAATACATTGAAAGGATGAATGGCTTATTTGTCTCGTAAAGGAATTAGCTAATATAAATTTATTGGACATCGTATTTTGAATGGAACTTGTCACCGACTCACTGGTTTGAAAAAAGCATATAAGGGGCATAAAAATTACTTGTTTCAGAGGAAAAGATTACTCATATGCTGGCAACTGAGGATACTTTCTTCAACTGATTTAAACGTGGAAAAGGAAAATTAGATAAGCTTTATCAAGATACTTGATCACTCCGTATTCACTTGATGTATCTCAAGTGCTTTAATATTTTATTGTTCGTTTAGCTTGTATATGAACTTACTGGCCAGGTTTGACTTTCTCGTTCTTACATTATTTACCTTGCTTCTAAAAAGAATTTTTAAAAATTGGTTTATTGCTATATTTAGGCCAGGTCAGCATATTGCATTTATAAAGCTCAAGATCTGTCACTGTGTAGATGTATCAGTGTTTTATTTATATTGGATAATGTTTTGCTTATTTATTGATGAGTGAATATGTACAAACTAGAGTTGAATTGTAGCTGTCACTATTTAATAAATTAATAAATTGAGTTTATTATACCAAAATCTTCTTTTATGACTTTTTACAAATACACATTGTGTTATGTTTTCATATTTGATACATTTAATTAGTTTCTACAGCATTTTAATATTTTAATCCTGTTATTACATCATCAAATACTTTTATGGTATCAAATGTGGAATCATTGCAGTGGTCACAATGCCCCATTTGGGTAAATAACACCATATAATGTATGTTTCTGTAACAGCAAATCTGACAGCTACTCAAGGTGAGGGAAATTTAATGACACTGAAAAGGCCTGATTAGTGACACAAACAGTAGTACAAAAAAAATCACCACTTGAACAATGTTTGTTGCTTTAACATCAGTTTACTCTGTTATTTTCCTGACCACTTAGCTATCAAGTGATAAACTAATGATGTTTGGTCAGTAATTAGAGGAAAATGTGTACTCAAAATACATTTTGTTACTTCACCAAGTCTAATTCTACAAAGCTAAAGCTGTATGGAGATGGTCCTGGACATGGCGTCCTCTTGCAACTCTTACTCAAATACTGCTTATACATTTTGGTTGCAAAACTAAAAGGTTAGTCAGATATATCTCTGGCTACTGTGCACAAACATCACCTTGGAATACAATTTCCTAAATAAATGTGACACACATGTACAGCAAAACAGAAAGATTGGGTGCATGCCCTTACCTCATCGGTTGTCGGACAGCGAAAAGGTGACAGCTTCTATCATTCCAAATATTGAAATAAAGTCATGTGCATTTGAGCAGAATTTATAGCTTAGACACTATATCATTGAAAAAAAAGAACCTATTTTTGTTGTTAACCAAACTTACTCTAGTGACTTCTGCTTGATGAGGTAAATAATGATATTGGACATAAGATTAATGACTTGTAAGTTTGGTAAATATCTTTCTTGTGTCAGTCAGTATATGTGTAGTTTGCCAATGTTTAGCAAACAACACATATACTGACTGACATGATTGGAAAATGTTTGCCAATTTGTTCTTAAATGTAGTTTAGCATTAGGGGCACATTAGAGCAAGATGTGACAAATATTTTCTAAAATAGGTAACAGTAATTCATAATTAATATGACAACTTTAAGAAGGGCATGTTTATTCTGCTTCAGGCTAATCAGTGAGAAATTCAGTTGTGACACCAAGAATGCATTTTTTTGCTGGAGCAGGAAGTGACATACTCTTATTTTATGAACTTGTAACCCATGATCAGTCAGTTATGTTAAGATGGTGAAGGCAATTAGGCAAACTCAATTACAGTACACTAAAACAACATACTTGCTTATTTGTCTACCTTGACACTATAATGAGTATGATATGCATGACCGTAGTCTGACAACAATTCCTTGTATTTTTAGTATATACGAAAGACATGATTTTTTAATCAAAATCACTTCATTACATGGCATTAAGTATTTTGAATTGCACAAGTCATGTCACATTTCCCTGACACAAGGCTGTCAAAGCTGTACTTTGTAAGTATGCTGTTATAACTGCATTAAAAACTTTAGTTGTCACTACTTACTCAGTGAAAACATTAAAAACAGTTAGTCAAGGGGTATAAACATTGTATTTATGCAGTCAGTAGACATAATTACACCTAAACCTTGGATTTTTACACACTCTAAAAACACTTGGGTTATTTTTAACCCCAATGGGGTTAATTTCTAACCCGGAGCCTGGTCAAAAGTCTACCTAACACATTTGGGTTAATTTAACCCGGGAGTCCTAGTTAAATTTATCAACCCAACTTCCTGGTTAATTTTAACCCGGAATAATGGTTACTGATCTAACAACTTTCCTGGTCAATATAACCAAGTTCCTCGTTAATTATTCACTTGACACAGCATGGTGAATTTAACCCGGGAATCTTGGTTAATCTAAACCAAATTGTATCAACTGAATAAATAACACAAAATTATACTTAAAAGTATACTTAAAAAGAACACTTGAGTGCATTGCAAAAATTCTTTTACTGGTTCAAAAGTGTTACAAAACTTTATCAATTTTCTAACATATAAAAGGACAAACTTGAAGAAAATTGACTTAAAATAGCTATATAGCTTTCAACTGTTTTATGTAATCTGCATAGTAATTTGCAATAGTAGACCCATGAACCTATAACGCTGTTTAATAGCGTATATTTACTTAATACATTATTACATATAGTCATGAATACAATCGTAAAATATGCATAAACAAGCTTACTGCTTTTGTAAATCAACAGCTTGGTGCTTAGCACTTAAATGCAGGCACTATAACACAAAATTTTAATTCCTTTCATCGAGTTTCATCGTAATTTAAGGAAAGCACGTTTCTTACTTCAACATTCATAATCTTTTCATGCCTAATTAAATAATCGAATATTTAACCTATTCAGCCAATCAAAAACACCCTTGTACAGTGGTTTTGATTTAGGTGACGAGATCTATACGTTAAGATATATTGTGTTTACTAAAACTTGTTTTCGCCAGAAGGGAAATTAAATTTTAAGAATTTAAATGGTGTGATGCTATATGAAATATAGGTATAATATTAGCCAATTTGGAAAGGTATGTACACATCAACGTTTATGTTTTTTTTTGTTTCTGTTATACGTAAGCTATTGTTTCAGAGCAGCTCGCAAAGCAATAACTGCTGGTGAAGTTTTATGTGGTGGTTTCTTATCATCCAGCAGATACACCACCTTTTGTAGTGTTTCCCACGTGGTGCTGCACTGCCATGGGTATTCCATATCCAACACGTAAAACACTTTAAAACAGGTGTCGATTGCTTTGAATAAAGTAGGCTTTTCTAGTGCTCTGCCATGTATTATCACAAATACTTGGTTTGGCTTGCATCGATCACCCAAGACCAGAATGTGTGGCTCGTTCATGGTCATTTCCAGGTACTTTGGAATATTAGTACCAATCTACAATATGAAATTAAAAAGCTAAAATAATTCATGAAGTCATGCATGCATGAACAAGCAACAGCAATTGTTTTATATTAGTGTCATACAAATATTATGAATACTGTCAACTAAAAACAATTTAATTGTTCTTATTAATTCAAGTAATTTGTGGTTTTTACCATGTAGTTACTTATTTATTCTAAGCTTTCAGAATTATTTGAATTAATTGAACACACCATGCAAACCTTATATTAATTGTTCATGTTTGATAGAACTGATATCATAATGTTACTTACAGGCTGAACATCAATAAATGATTTTATTGCATCATCAATGCTGCACCTTTTTTTTGTTTTTTCTTCCAGGTGGCAAAATGCATGGAAGGAGACAAATTGAAACATTCTTTTTGCATTCATCTGAACAAAAATAAACACTATAATGAAGTTTGAGTTTAAAAGGCTAGTTCAGCCTAATTCTTGTTGTAATGCAATTATGCAAATGCCTCCTTCAAGAAGTAAAAGCATTGATGGTAGCACAAATAAGAAGGCACAAAGATATAACAAGATATATAGGGTGGCAGGCCTGTCTGAAGGGTACGTGTGTTTTTATCTTGGGTGTGAAAATCATAATGTACAAGCTGGAAACAGTTGAGAAAATTTATCAGCTATATCTACCATTTCTTTTCTAGTGTTTATAACTCAGTTCCTACAGCAGTGCTATAAATCAAGAAGATGCACCCTACATGGAGTAAGTGTGTCAGTGTATAATAGTCCCAGAATATATAAAAACCTCTAATTACTTTAACGTGGAAAGAGAATTGCGTTCACTTGGCTTCTACAATGTAAATGCCAGGTGGTGTCTTACCAGAGTTGATGTTGTCTGCATCAACATTTAAATATTCTTGCCACTTTGCTTGTTGGTTAGCATAAACTATGACCCGGTCAGCAAATGATGGTGTCCATTTGAGGTACAGATTGTCCTGGACGTCAAAGAGGGTTTCAAAATCCATTTCAATCTGGAAAGCATTACAAAAAAACATGGTTATTCAATATTTAAAAGTTGTTTCTGGATCAGATCATACAGATTAAAATTACAAGCTACCTTGAAAGTAATTATTGGACATAAAATGTGTGATAACATGCTCATGAAAAAAGCATGGCACCAAATAAAAAATTAAAACATTGCATTTCCCAGACTTACCATCCCAGGGGTGTCAAACAACCTAGGGTGTTCCTTCAGAATGCCCTCAACAGTTAAGTTTGGATTGCCTCTAATCCATGCTGCACGTTTAATAGATGTTTTCTTCATGAATTCCTTCACGGTACTTTCAGGCTCCACATTGTGCTTGAGCCACTCTGTCATCCCCTCGTAATCTTCATTCGATGTGTTGCATGCTGCAAAAGGATGGTTACATTACATATATTGTGAATCAATATTTAGAAAGGCCAAGCAGCAAAATTCTTTTTATAAATACTGGTAATATTGAAGGATCTGAGGACTTACTGGGCAAGGATGGTATTTTGACCAGCTTTGATGACTGACTGGCCGACAATTTTTGTTTTTCTAGATTCCGATTAAGCTTCTTTCTGACATTCCGCAGCCTCTCCTCTAGCCAGCCAGTAGCAGAGTGGAGTCCTTTGCCAGGAGTAAACCATGCTTCCTTTGAAATATTATAGGTCAAGATTAATAATTGAAAACTATGAATTAAAGTGATCAATTAACATTAAAGGTAAAATTTAATTTTTAAAACCCTATATTATAATATCACAGAAGAAATTAATGCCTGCTTTGATTAAATATAGCTCAGAAAAACTAATAAAACAGCATTTCCTGCCTTTCATGCATATAGTAAGAAATGTTAGTTCATTGTAAAAACTGTTCTAGCTAGAGTTTTGCTGCTATTATTTAATCAAAGAAAGTGACTAATTGTGCCACCTAGTATAATTTCACCATTTCCATGGCAGCTACAGTTACTGCTCAAAAGTTTGAATACACCTGCTGATCTGCTCAGTCAACGATGCCAATCCATTTCCTTGATTTCTAGGTTATATGCACGTTCTTCTTAAAGTGCTGTTTTAATTGCAAGTGTGCAGAAACGTTAGAAGATTCAAGTCAGAATTTTTAACAATGAAAGAATCACTAACCAAAAAAGCTATTGGTATCACTTTATCAAAACATGAAACTGCATTTCACACTAATTGTATTCAAACTTTTGAGCAGTAACTGTAGATAGTCAATTAAAAATGTTAAAATTAAACAAATTAGTTTTGAACTGAATTAAGCTTAATTTAATCAAAATTCTCATATGTTACAGACTTAATTGTTATGCATAGTCATGCATGTTTCTCGTATGGATTAGTCATATACCTTTAACACTATTCAATATCCATCATTAAAATTAGTTAGCATTTAATACAATCAGACATGTACTTACATATCCTTCACCCTCATCATCTTTTAAGAGGCTGTCCGCCTAAGAGCGGTCCATTCGTTTTCCCAGCCGAAATTAGATGTCCTTCTTAATTTTCCATTTAAAAGGACTTATTGTGTAAGTTTGAAAATGGGTATTCTTTTGAGCTAAATTATTTTTCCGTTCGGGTACAAAACCGAACTTGTTTTCTGGACCAGACACCCGTTTTGAGGCCGATTCAATGTCCCAAATTTGAGGAAATTGAGAGGCGCGCCGCAAGAAAACCAACAAGTGTCAGCAAAACATTTCTATACCACAATATTAAGATACATTTGAACAGTTCCTAACCGCAAGATCGTGGACAAACATGAAAATATAAATAAATTAATCCCACTTGAAGACGCCCATATGCCAAGTCGACCTGAATCTATTAAAATTTACCCACAATTTGAGGCTTAAATCTCGAATTCGGCGCCGATATTGGGAATAAATTATATACTGTGGTAAAGATCTTATCTCATGCTGATAGATTATTGTGTCAAAGTTGTGGGTATCCCTTTGAGTTTGACGCGAATTGAAGTTCCTTCTTGGGTAGTACGCCATTGTTTACAATATCTTGTTGTCAAGTCATGGGCGCAGAGAAATATTTACACTCGTGTTACACTACTAATGCGGCATTCTCAAGTGAAGTATTTCATCTTTGAAACATATTTGACGTATGGTTCTTTCAAACTTTCCTGCTGGGCCAATGTTTTATCGAAAGAATCAAAATTGGTAACCCGTACTTCATTCGATATTTCAAAATTTCGAGACATTTCTGTTTCAAGAACTTGCATCAAGAGCTGTACTGTACTTTATATCGAACATAATACCCACAATCACACTTGGTTTCCTTGGTATATCCTTTTCTACTGCTGATTTTGCACAGATGCCATATATTTTCCTATCTGGACGTAAAATGAACAAGACGCCTGCTAAGGCGTTCACTCCGCCTGCCGAAATGAAAATGGGCACAAGGCCAGGCAGGGCTGTAACTAGAGAGTTCATTGGGGGGGTGGGGTATATTCACTTATTTCTGTTCTGTTCAACTAATTCCTTTTTAAATCAATTATTATTAGGGTACCTTCCAAGGTATTTTACCAGTAAGGGACTTGTCAGAAATTAACAGGGGGGGGTGGAAATGTGGGGAGGGTCATAGCTTTTTAAGATCCTAAAAAGGGAAGGTGAAGAAAAAATGAGCTGCTTTTAAGGGGAGGGTCATTCAAATTTATCCTTATGCTCGTACAGTTGTTAGTACACAGTATAAATAGATTAAAAAAAATAGTGCTATGTTTCATTCAAATATTATATTAAAACCACCACAACAACAAAAACAATCAAATAAACATATTTTAGAATGAAAATGTATACATTGAGTTTGAACTAAACTGAACTTTTGTATTAAATCAACTGATTATAGAGGGGAGGGTCATGGTGTTTCATGCTAAGCCCAAGGGGAGGGTAAGGAAATTTTGTTCCTATTGCTTAGATGGATCACCTCATTTCCAACCTTAAGTTCAATATTTGCACCCACCCCTTCCCCCTGTTAATTTCTGACAAGTCCCTAAGACATTGCTAGCACATCTTATCGATCTTATGTAATCACTAAGATAACCAAAAATCAATATCTGAGTGACCTGCCAGGCACTCTGTCCAGAGTCCTAGTAGGATTGCATTTTTGATTTTTTAGAATTTAATTTAAATTAAAGACTTTCATAGTAGTGATAGTACATATGTTAAACAAGATTCTTTTGTCATAATACCACCAACATATCGCTGTTTTATTTTGCAAGTAAAGAAAATTTTACTAAAAGTGTATACAATACATAAATATATTAACCTGATAGCATCATTTAAATCTATTCTGCAGCACACTGCCTGAAGTCTCCACGATATAATTTGTTGGGAACTTCAGACTAACATGTGTATTTCTGGAATTGGAATGTAAAATATCTCTTACCTTTTATAATTATATGAGATCCCACAAGCAAAGAAATCACTTTGCACGAAATATTAGCATCTCAACATAGGTAGAAATAGAAAACCAAGGAAAGCAATCACAACGTGTTTAGAATTAGGAACACATTTCCTAGACTCATTCCTTAATCAAGGAATGATGGAGTCTATCAGAATTTGCCGTTTTAAAACATTTCTGGAGCAATGTTTTGACAAAGAACCTTCCTGTCCCTTTTTGTTAACTATTACTTGTTAAGAATTGTGTTTTGTATATAAATATTTCAGTAGAATTTTCGTTTGATTCTTGTGTAGAAATTTCTAAATTTCCTTAAAAATAGGAATACAACAGGAAATGACGGAAGCACGCTCTCATCGCTCCTCGATAAAGTTTCGCGGTGGAATTTGTCGTTTTAAAACATTTTGCATAAGAATTTTTGCACGTAAAACCTTCTTGCGGTTTAGATGTTCTAGCATACATGTTAAAATGCGTGTTTTGTTGACATATTCCGCTGGAAATTGAGTTTAAACGCCGTGTTTAGGTCGGCTCACGCGGCTTGTGCCCAGCGGTGTCACCCATGAGCGGCAGCACCGACTTCTGACACCGAAAAAAAAAAACAGAAACGGGGCGAATTTAAAACTCCGCCTCGGCAGGCGGAGTAATAAAATATAAACAAGAGTCTCTCCAAAAATAGAATGTTCTAATTATAGGCATGTCACGAGACACATCACACGACGCCTGATTTATTATATTTATAGTCCAAAAATAAATCGAGATGCGAATTACCTAAAAATAGTTACATACAGATATTTCTGTTTATTTATAAACCGACACCGCATTATTTTGGCCTTTATCACAATTGGAGCTGGCTGTATAACAGATAGATGATATAAATAGATATAGCTCACGCAAGGTATTGCTGTAGTTATGCGCATTGCAAAAACTATTCAAATTCAAAATGGCATCGTCGAAGACAGTGAAGTGTTTTTTGTCTTTTCGTAATGCTGACGCCTGCGGTGAATTTAAAGGCAACCAAGATCTGGTACTTCTTAGTGAATGTCAAAATGATATAACAGCCCATTTACAGCGATGTCATCTTTCAAAAGGAGGAATAAATAGTGAAGGGGAACTAATTATGATGCGGGCTGGTTTCCTTTACGCAACGGAGCAACAATTCCAAACAATGTTTATATGCCCGAGACATCGAGCTAATCTCGGGGAATACTGGGGAAATCAGAGTCGAAGTTCGGCATGCCAATACCCTGAGCACAGAGGAAAGAAAAAAGGCGTTAAGAACGATAGAGTAGTGTCGGTAAAGTTAGCACGAGAAGTGCAGCAAATGTACGCTGTCATTATTCCTGTCGGATCGGGTAAGGCCGAATTTTTCTTCCGTTACTGACAGCGCAACACACTATATATTTTCTTTAATTGTTCTCTTTCCAAACATTAGAAATCATGCCAAATTGATGCTAAAACCATAATGGAATTTTTTATTTGGGTTACATTTGTTTCTAGCTATATGCAACAGCTGTAGGAAAAGACACAATGAAAAACTAAAGGAATATCAGCTACAGTACCTTAAAAGAGATGGCACCCTAGATGATAGTGTAAGGCGACGAAGGTAAAATTTGATTTTACCATTGGCAAGCAACCGTGAAACGCAGCATGCACATTTTGTGAGTGCAACTTTTGGTTATGCCATATTATTATTATTATTATTATTATTATTATTATTATTATTATTATTATTATTATTATTATTATTATTATTATTATTATTATTATTATTATTATTATTATTATTATTATTATTATTATTATTATTATTATTATTATTATTATTATTATTATTATTATTATTATTATTATTATTATTATTATTATTATTATTATTATTATTATTATTATTATTATTATTATTATTATTATTATTATTATTATTATTATTATTATTATTATTATTATTATTATTATTGTTATGGTTATCATTATTATTATTATTATTATTATCATTATTATTATTATTATTATTAGTATTAGTATTAGTATTAGTATTAGTATTAGTATTAGTATTAGTATTAGTATTAGTATTAGTATTAGTATTAGTATTAGTATTAGTTTAGTATTAGTATTAGTATTAGTATTAGTATTAGTATTAGTATTAGTATTAGTATTAGTATTAGTATTAGTATCAGTATTAGTATTAGTATTAGTATTAGTATTAGTATTAGTATTAGTATTAGTATTAGTATTAGTATTAGTATTAGTATTAGTATTAGTATTAGTATTATTAGTATAATCAGTATTTAGTATTATTAGTATTAGCATTATTAGTGTTATTAGTATTGTTAGTATTATTAACAAGTAGCCAACATTCAGCTGGGCTAGTTGTAATTCGTGCAATTGCACAAGCGCATTTGCTAGAATGTAATTTCCTGCTCTTGTCTTACTATCAGAAAGTGCAGAGAGGTGACTATTGGCGCAATAACGTCGTATACAGTTCCTGCAACTCCATCAGCGGTTACAACTACAAGTGAAGATTCCGACTGGACGCCAGATGATTGGCGCACTGTGGACCACTCGGAGAGTTCCGACGAAGCGGAGTCACGTCCTGATGCGGTACTGAACACCTACAATGATTCGATAGCTAAGATCGCCTTTTTGTCAGATGCAAGAGTGGAGCCTTTTGAATCTAAACTTGAGTCTGATTGGGCAAGTGCTTCAGACAACGAGAAGGCGAGATGGGAAATGCATGTTGACGAGGCTTGTAGGGCAGTGTGTCGAGTAGTTGCCCCAAAAGCATCTGATGAGCTCTTGGCGGCATACCGAAAATCGTCAGTAGCACGAAAAGTAGAAAACCAAGCTCGTACCCACGCAGAAAACGCACTAGTCGCTGCCTACCAAAACGCACCAACGAAGAGCCTTAAGACACAGATCCTCAGTATATAGCTACGCACCAAAGTATACAGCGAAAGAGCTGAAATTAATGCACAGCGATTTCGAGAAACTAAGTGATCGGCAGATAAAAAAGGCGAGAGCACATGCTAAATCCATTGGTGCTGGACTGAACTCACCGAAAATCGTACACCGCAGGACGCAAATAGATCTATCCAAGCTCAATCATTTTTTGACATTTGCTGACCAACCATATTTCTATCAAGATGTGTCGTATGGCACTAGAATGTTGAAGCTTGAGTCGGGAGAGCAGATTATGATGCCCAACGTTGTCCGCACCGTTACCAGATCCACTGTGATAGAACAGTATTTCAAGCACTGTAGTGATGACCATTTCGAGCCGCTTAGAAGGTCGACGCTTTTTCAAATTCTAAAAGTTAGAGAGTCATCGCAAAGAAAATCACTGCAGGGACTTGATAACATTGCAGCAAGCGGTGCCGATGGTTTTGACATGCTTCACAAAATTGTAGACGACCTGGAACAGTCTGGATCCGAACAGGGCTGGTGCGAGACAATGCGTACGAATTTGAAAGACGGTAAGCGTTATCTGAAAACAGAATATCGCGCACACTGCAGAGAGAATGAGAGTACCTGTCCTGACCATTGCAAGCGTTACGCACTCAGTGATGATCAGAATAGCGCGTTTAAAACAGAATGCGACCATCCCCATGGCACAGAATGTCCTCAATGTGAGTTATTGAAGAGCACGCTGACCTCCATCCAAACAAAAATTAGCTCACCTTTAGTGCAGCTACATGGACAGGAACAAAAAGAGGATCTTCTGTATGACGCCAAACTTGCTAAGGATATGGTGTTGGAATGGAAAGCGCATATTCTGAGAGCACAAAACCAGGATCAGGCCAAGCAAGACGCTTTGAAGTCCCTAGATAATAATACTGTGTTGGTGATCATGGACTGGGCGATGAAATTCATCCAAAAAAAATATCGTGAGAAACAGTCAGAATGGTACGGCAAGCGTGGCCTAAACTGGCATGTTAGCTGCATTATTTCGACATCTGATACAGAGCATGATCTCGAAGTTGCCTCGTACGTTCACTTGTTTGATAGCTGCGCCCAGGATTGGCTCGCTGTGCTTTCCATTATCAGCCATCTCTTGAAAACAGCTAAAGCCACTAAGCCCCAGATCACGAAGGCATACCTCCGGTCTGATGGAGCCGGCTGCTATCATAACAATAACCTTATTGCAGCTGTCAGTGAAATCGGCAAGCACATCGGAATCCAGATTCTCAGGTACATTTGATACATCTTCTATATACTCAAAACTCGTTATTTTAGGAGAAGTTACGTAGTGGAATTTCCCTTACGACGATACACATTTTCCCATGCCGACTTCACTTTCTAATTTCCGCCTAACGTTGTATGAGCAATGGATAACAATCTAATACTGCTTTGAAAATCTACAACAATTCTGAATGCTTGGGAAAATCATCGCGAAAAGGGATCAAAAAGACAAACGTTGTACTAATTGGTATATCGCACTCAATGTTTTTTCTTGTTTATTCATGCAGGTACGATTTTTCTGAACCTCAGTTTGGAAAAGACGTATGCGATAGAATTATCAGTCCATTGAAAAGTGCTCTAACTAGGTACTGCAACGAAGGGAATGATATCTTGAGTGCCTCGGACATGCACCATGCACTAGAAGCAAGAAAAGTCAAGGGAACAACCGCTGCTGTGTGTGAGCTAGATTCCAACCAAGCAGTCATCACATTGGATCGGATGACTGGATTCAACTCCTGTCACAACTTCTGTTATCAACCAGACGGCATCATCGTATCCCGTGCCTATGGAATTGGTCCTGGCGAGCTAATCAAATGGGACGCCCTGAATATCAAATGCGAAAGCCTTATCATTGCAAAGGACAGCGGAAGTGAAAAAGGCTTTTCCTCTGTCACACCGAGACCCATGACGCTACCTACTTTGCAAGAAGAGGAAGCCGATGTTGATGATGAAGCGAGTTATCAATGCAACGAACCTGAGTGTTCATACGTTTCAGGAAACCTTGAAGCGCTGCAAGATCATGTAAACTTTGGCAACCACAAGCTGAGTTCCGAAGAAAACGAGGGAATCTACGACAAACTTCGTCGAGCATGGGCACATAAGTTCGCAACACTGTCAATTGAATCTGTAAATAGAACATCAAATATTACAGACCAAGTCTCTTATTCGCACCACGATTGGACTCCTGAGTCTCGTGGGTGGGCTTTGCAAAAGCCAAGGGGAGGCGGCGCAAGGTTCAGTGCGAATGTCAAAACCTATCTTCAATCACGTTTTGACACAGGAGAGCTGACAGGAAGAAAGGCCGACCCGAACCAAGTTTCCAAGGAAATGAGAGTTGCCAGGAACCTTGACGGTACCCGAAAATTCAACAGGGAGGAATGGTTGACTAAGACCCAGATTCAGTCATTTTTCTCAAGATTGGCTGCCAAGAAGCGTAAACGAAAAACAGATGGTCAAGGAAATGCACTAGAAGGCGATGATCCACAAGGAGAAAACGAGGAACAGCTCTTAGAGGACGAAATTGGATTCCTGAACGAGAAACACCGAAACCATGTCATAGAGGAGGTGCTTGCTAAAGTGGGATTGGAGCACCCCATCACGTATGATGGGTACAACATCTGCGAGCTGGCTAAACTTGACAAGCTGTCACAGTTTAAGGTGAAAGACCTCAAAGAAATGTGTAACTTTTTTGAGTTATCTCCTAAGGCTGGAGGCACAAAGCCTTTATTAACCGAAAGAATAAAGCGCATGGTTGAGGAGTGTTCCTGCAGTTAGACCTTTGAACCAACCCATTCACCACAACACCTGAGTTATATAAAATGAAACAGTTAATCAACCATATTAAATGTGGAACATTATTAAAATTCGTGTTTTGCGCTAACTCGATACCTTCGTCTATTTGAGCAACATATTTTGTCGTCGCGTCTTTTGACTCCAGACATGCTTGTAACTACACCATTCTGTTATTGGACAGATCGGAGCCATGTTTACATTTTACTTTAAAAAATTCAAGCCAAGTGCGGCAGGAAAATGTGACATGCGAAAATTTGCTAAATGTCAAAGATACTGGTTAAACTTAAGCATACAAACATTTAGTGTTAAAATTATATTGCTATATTATGTAAATTAGTTTTGCAAGTTCTTGAAACAGACGAAATCGAATGAAGAACGGCTAATTTAGATTTTTTCACTAAAACATTGGCCCAGCAGGAAAGTTTGAACGAACCACACGTCAAATATGTTTCAAAGATGAAATACTTCACTTGAGAATGCCGCATTAGTAGTGTAACGCGTGTTTAAATATTTCTCTGCGCCCATGACTTGACAACAAGATATTGTAAACAATAGCGTACTACCCAAGAAGGAACTTCAACTCGTGTCAAACTCAAAGGGATACCCACAACTTTGACACAATAATCTATCAGCACGAGATAAGATCTTTACCACAGTATATAATTTATTCCCAACATCGGCGCCGAATTCGAGATTTAAGCCTCAAATTGTGGGCAAATTTTAATAGATTCAGGTCGACTTGGCATATGGTCGTCTTCAAGTGGGATTAATTTATTTATATTTTCATGTTTGTCCACGATCTTGCGGTCATGAACTGTTCAAATGTATCTTAATATTGTGGTATAGAAATGTTTTGCTGACACTTGTTGGTTTTCCTGCGGCGCGCCTCTCAATTTCCTCAAATTTGGGACATTGAATCGGCCTCAAAACGGGTGTCTGGTCCAGAAAACAAGTTCGGTTTTGTATCCTAACGGAAAAATAATTTAGCTCAAAAGAATACCCATTTTCAAACTTCCACAATAAGTCCTTTTAAATGGAAAATTAAGAAGGACATTTAATTTCTGCTGGGAAAACGAATGGACCGCTCTTAGGCGGACAGCCTCTTAAAAATGGAAATTCTATTATTATTGATTTTGCACAACATTTTTTTATTTCTGTACTTGGTCTGTAAAAAAAGAAATAATGAAGCTCGATCAATTATAGGATAGAACCAGTAGCATAGAAAACTTGATAATTGGGGAGGGGATGGCTATACATGTTATAAGTGATACTATACAGTTTGGTTTTGGTGCTTAGACATTATTGTGCATGTTATGCAGTGTAATTAATAATCAACCTGTCTCCAAACGTTTCTATCATTGCTGCCACAAGGAGTTGGACCATCTTGATCCTTTCTTTTCTTGGTAATTTTTGACTGTCCAACTGATGTAGGATTTGCTCTCCAAATACAGATTCCTCGAGTATTGATCTGATATGCTAATTAAAGGTCATGATTATAGTTTTATTTTACATATTTTTTAGGTAATTATGTGAAATATAAAATGAATGAATGCAAACATTCAACTTACAAAGTCAGGTTTGAATCTTTTCGATGAAGTTGGTGTTGGGTTCTCATCCAGGGTGTGTGTCTAGGTGTGTAAAATATATGTTAATTGATGAATTTTGTCCCTTTAGGGGGGGGGAGGCAAACCCACAGGATTTGACATTTTTGGTAAAATTTCTTTAATGTAGCTGTGAAATCCTGTGGGTTGATACCTCCTTGGGCAAACCATTGACTCACACATAAGCAAAAAATTCATTTGGCAGTGTGTATAATTTTAAAGTCACATTATCTTAATGAAAATTCATGACTTGTTCCCAAAGATTAATATTTTTAAATCAATATCATTTAAAAGTTGCAAAACACAATATAACAACACAATATAAGGAGGATATATGTGATACCAATAAACTTATAACTGAATGCAGAAACTTACAACACTTTGGCTAGTTTTGATGGATGTGCTTGCTGTAGTGGCAACTGGAGCACTTTCTGTTGGTGTGACACTCGAGATTTCATCAATAGTGGATGCCTAAATGTTTTTTAAGCAAAAAAGTTTAGACACACACTTTCACCTAACTCACCAAAATTAACCCTTTCAATTAGAAAATGCTTGGAATTAATAGAGTCTTTACACCAGACCGATAATTCGTCTGGATAATTCGTCTGATAATTCGTTTCTGATAAACACAGGCAACAGACGAATCAATTAATTAATTTCACTTGGGACTCCCCAAACAATATCTTAGACTAAGTGTACATTGTCAAGTAAAATATGTACAGCCAGTACAGGTAATTAGAATGCTGATAATAGCAGGTTAAAGCGTTAATGCTTCACACGTTGTTGTTCATCAGTGACAATTTAACCCACCCAGGCTTGAGGCTTATTAGCATCATCCTTTAAATCTTACATTGCCAGAAGTTGACATCTTAGGTGTGCTCGTAATTTCTTGCTCATCTGCCTCAATCAACGCAGTCACAGTGCATGCCTAATAAACGAATTTATATCGATTCATTATTACAATTGATTTTCACTGACGACTTGTCATACATAGGGTGTATAAAGAAAGTAGACTCTTGGGAACTAAAATGAGCCATGCATTAAGTAGCAGGTGTATCAATAGAAAGTAGACCCTTTAAAGTAGACGCCATTAAAATTCGCTGCAATCTGTTCTATTAATTTGGCAGCTCTGAATGCTTCGAACGAAAAACGCAAGGTATTAATACAGTAGATTGAGGCTAGCTCAAATGGTCTACTTTTCTATTACCCTGTATGCATCCTGTATTGTACAGGGCGTATCCATAAAAAGTAGACCATTTGAAATTCAAATCAGCCATAAACTATTGCACTAATTTGACAGCCCTGACTGCTTCGAATTAATGATCCACAAAAACACAGGATCTTGTAACTCCAGTGAATACAGCACCTTGTGTTTTTGCGGATCATTGATTGGAAGCAGTCAGAGCTGTCAAATTAATACCAAAAATTGCGACTAATTTGAATTTCGGTTACTTCGAAGAGTCTACTTTTTTCAGACAGTACATAGACAGTTCTGAGGCTGGGGTATTGTATTTTTTTAAATCAAAATTGATTATTGTTGCAACGCGCAACCTATAAACGTAACCTCCATTGAACAAACTTTTTACTACATGTACATACATCATTAGATTATTCTGTGACGCAAGGTAACGTAATGGTGGGAATCATCTTCTTTGTAGGATTTCGATGGATGGTAGGTTTGGTGATCACACAAGTCTTGCATTCGAACAACTGACCATGCTGTTTCTTGGGTTGGTTGAACAACGTATGTATGAGTATGTCGATCATATTCCACAGTTTCCCAGAGCTCTGTTACCAGCTGGACATCGATTCCCTCACAAATAACATATACGATTCTTTTAAATATGGGAAGAGAATCGTCAGATTTACCAGTGTGAACAAGAAGATTTTTGCAATATTTTATGCCATTTACAACACACCAATTCGCTACATAAATGTCACTAAAAAGGTGAACACCGAGTAATGTGGTTAAGCACTCTGGTCTTTCCAAGGACATTACAAGTGTTGGTGATCCTGGTCCAATCTCAACATCCCTCTCTGCAAGATCTTTTCCGCACATTAAATGGTAGCATAGAAACATCTGCTGACGTTCAGCTAAGGTTTTCAGAATGTTCCGGTAGTTGCACACAATGTGGCCGAGACGTTTAAAAAATCTGTGTTTCGCTTTAAAGCGCATGGTCCAGTAGTTCGTAAGTGGACCAAGCTGACGTATTTGCTGGGGGTAATGGGTCATGAAATGGTGTTTAGGTTTCAAATTTCGATCTGGATACATAGTAAGAAAGTAATCATGATGGTCTTTGATAATTTGTTTCAAAAAGACAGTTTCGCCAACAGTAATTTCTGGACTGAATATAAAGTCCATGCATTCGAGAAGAAGGAGGAGAAGCTCCAAGTGTTCATTTCCCTCTGGAACCACATCGCAAATCATCAAGGGCAAGTACCTGATAAGACACCACATTTGCGACGCGGTTTGGCCCGATGCACCATCTGGATTGGTAATCTTATATTGGCTAATGGGAGAGGGTTTGTTCTTCGAATCCGAAGGTGAGTAATCAAAACTGGTGATTCTGCTATTTAACAAGTCGAGATCGAACAACCCAGCGTGAATAAGATCAGCAAGAACAAGATGGACTTCTAACCCGCAGACGCCTTCCAACAGATCGTGCATGACATCAGGAACGTAGTTCGTTGTGACGTGAAAGTGTTCAAGGTTGTTTAAAAGACATGGAACTCTTACTCCAGTTGAAGTCGGATCATTGGCTTCTAAGTCCTCGCAATAGTTGGCATGAGTGCGATTCAGTTGGTAAATTGCTATTAAAGCACGGCGCATTTCAGCAATGTGCATCTTACAATTTCTACAACAGTAATGACTTATAAAGCTTTCAACAAAACCCAGAATACCATTGACACCTAAGTTGTCCCCCGTAACTTGGGCAATCCCGACCTTTACTGTGCCTTCGAAGATATCCGTAGTTATGTTAAGCCCATCCTTTTCCAAATCATTCATGTCGTCAACAAGCGGCTGCAATATTGGATCAAATCCATATGTTTTTACATCGCCCGCATTGTATAGTGCAACTAAGTAGTGGTTACATAATGAGGAACGAAACTTCGCTGGCAAGTTTAAGATCGTGCAATATATGACGCCTATTTTGTGCATTCCTGCCTTTGAACCAAGGGGATTAGCAATATCGCAGTCATCCACGTATAAAAGAAGAGCAATATTTTTGCCGTTTGAAAAAAAGGCATGTCCTCGACAAAATTCTCCGTCATGAAAATCACGCATTACTTCATCTCGACTCGGTTGGTATTCTGCTACAGCTCTCATGAATCCTTTGCTCTCTAAGATATGTTTAAGTAACTGTTTCAAAGGTATATATTGAAATGTAACACGTCTAGCTACTTGATCAACGTGTCCTGTATCTGGATTGTTGCGCTGATAGTATGCTACTGCAAATGGCACCTCGCGTGGTTGCACAAAATTGTTGCTTTCCTTAAAATATTTATTTTGCTGGTACGCTGTTTCTAAATCGTCAAAGGGATTTTGAAACTGCCTGAAAGTATTTTGGAGATCCAGTCTTTCAGGGTCGTCCTCAGGTATACCTTTGCTCTTCAGAACACTTTCCGTTTTAGCTTGTAATGACGTTATGACTTGAGCAAATAAATCAGAACTCTCCTGTATCACATTGTTAATTGTTGACTGAACAACACTACTTGACGCTCTCATTTTAGCAATTGTTAACGCAGCCAGTTCAGTTACGTCTTTCTTATCTAACTCGTGATCGTCGTTTTCGAAATCCGTGTTTTGAGCTGGTATATTATCAATGGCTTCAAAATCGTCGTTAACTCCATCGGAAGTATTGTCAAGATTATTATCCTCTGTGTCATATTCATCTAGATGAAGGTTTTTGTGCTGGTTCTCAATGTGGCGTTTAAAAGCAGCAGAATGCCGAAATGTCTGCCAGAAGCCATCCTGGCCACAGGCAATTGGAGCAGTGAATTTACGACCAATAAGAACAGTGTGTCTACTTCTAATGTGCCTTAACAAGTTATTCACATTTCCGTGCACAATAGCATTGCATTTAGAGCAGGTGTAGCCCATGATTCGTTCTAAAATACCTTTTCTTCCTCCAGCTTTTTCATGAATTTTTTTCTTGGTCCAACTGCGGGTACCATTTCCTTAAGTGACGCTTCATCCAGGAGCATAAATGCTTCTTCATCTATCATATTTTCTGGAAAAAAGATGTCAACAATTAACCCCTTTGCAATACGTTCTGCTCAGTGATTTGTAAACCCTGCAAGACGTACGTGCGTTACGAGAAACTGGCGTGAATATTGATTTGGGCGAGAAAGACTTGGATTTAAAGAATTGACAAAAGATTTGCTAGTCGTCTTTGATTCCCCGTTCCCCTGTACAATAAAATTGAACATTCATCTTTTGCCCTAATTGCTTTTTGCATTCTAAATGACGTAACTGGCACCCATTATTCGACATGTTTTGCCAATATGAATAGTGTAACAAGAATTTGTAAATATTTTGCTTTTGGTCCAATGTCATGCATAAATTTTAGGAAAATGAAAATTGTAATTATAGTTTTTGTAAAATTTTAGTAATAAAATGGTCAAAACACGTGCAAGTCGAGCATTGAAAGAAGCATTGACTGACATTGGCCAAACGCTCCATCAATAGCCAATTTAAAACCACTCTTCCGAGCATAGCGAGTTTTGGGATGGTGCATACTGGACGTAAAGGCAAGATTCCACTATATAACATGCACCATGGAAGACCGATGTTCCAGGAAATCCGTCCCGCCGTATTATCGTCCCCCCTTTGGGACGATATTCCTAGAAAATTCACCCTCTAAGGGGGACAGATTTGCTAGGTATATCGCGCCCCTTACGGAATTTCGCCCTCCATATTACAGGTCATCGCATGGGATGAGTAAATTCTTGATATTTTTGGGATTTTAATAAAACAAAATTGAGAAGAAAGGGCGAAATTCTTAAAGGAGGTCAATATCCTAGGAAAGTTGCCCTGCAGGGGGGAGATATTCCCAGGAATTTCTAACCCCCTATTTTTATGCAATTTTAGGTTATTCATTGTTGCGATCACAAAATTAAACGGCCAATCAAATTCGTCGTTCTTATAAGAACGACCAATCAAATGTTTTCGCGACTGTTTATTTTGTGACATGAAAGTATAATCATTTTTAAATTCAGGGTTGCTAACTTACGGCAAAGTGACTCGATTTTGGCTTTTTTATTTCCTGTTTGGCCTTGAAAAATTTGTTTGAGCTTTTGGCTTTATTTTCGTTTTTTATCGGAATGACAGGAATTTCTCCGCTGTAGATTTTTGTTTTTTGTAATTAAATACGAAGGTTAAACCATAAAAGCAACAGTATGTAAGTGGATAATCCAATTCTAGCGACACCCAATCAGAATCTGAGGAAATTAGCCAATCGTAAAACTGAAGCACTAACCAATGACAAAGTTGCAGCTTAAGTCTGATCAAAGCATGACGCCAAGATGTCAAAAACATTAACAAGTTTTGGCTCTTTTTGGCTTCTTGTGAAAAAAAATTAAATTTGGCCTTATTTAGTTGAATTTTGCCTTTTTAAATGTCGTTTGGTTTTTGGCATGCGTAGAATGTTACCAGCCCTGTTTAAACCGGCTATAATAATGGCGGAGCAGTCTGTTCAATGGTGGTGTTCCGGTGTGGTAGTCATTGTTTTACTACATGCCTTTGATAAAAGTAAACTTAGAAATCATGCTTAAGCTTTGATTCTAAGTCGTTTTAACTCTTAATTACAATTCCAGATAATTTATGTAATTTTTTTAGACAGAGGTGCATAAATAACATCAAGGATGATGTGTATGTCCATATATATGCATATCACTAATACAAATGAAAAGTTGACAATCAGAAGGTGAAATTAAAAAAGATATCATTTGACTTTTGGATTGTTGGTTTGTAAAATTTTTATAACTATATATTTTTCTCAGCAAAAATTAATTGTAATCGGAAAACGTTTTTTTACAGCGAGGGAATGTAAATATGACCCCATACAAAAATCACTACCAATGTAATCACCCAAATCAAACGAATCCACAGTGACTTTAATTTTTAACTGAAACCCAAAAAACAGTTTAATGCCATAAAGGTTTCTGTTTGTGCATGCTTTTAAGAAAATGTTGTATTTCATTGAATTGCTATACAGCTTAATTATTTAAGTGTGTGTGGCATTATGGCCATACTTCCAATACTATAGTCTGTCAAATGCCAAAAAATTCTTGTTGGCACTGTTAATTGTGCTACCATTAAAGTGCACAACAACGATTATACACAGCCGGCATTGCGGACACAATTATTGATAAAGCAGAAAACCAGACTATCTGTATAAAGGTCTAGGCTAGCTGCTAAGCAGTAGGTATCGCTACACTATACTATAAGTACTAAGGTCATACCAGTAATAAGAAATATAAAACATTTTCCACATTGATATACAGTTATATCAACACAAGTGGTAATTGGAAAAGCGAGAAATTATTTGTAAACACAACGCCTGCAGGGGCAGCCTGTTCTAACACAATTTCGAGTTTTTCTAATTTCCATGAGTGTTCATCATATCACTGTATATCAATACAGAAAATTCTTTTATATCTTCCTCATAATAGCACTAAAAGTATAAAATACATTTGACAGAAGAGCGTTAAGAAATAACCAGTGTTGACATCACATTGAGTTATATCCACAAAGTTCTCACTAAATCAGTATTCAGAATTTACAAATGGTACATAATAATTAAGTTATGCTACAAACTGTAGACTACAACTGTAGATTAATTTTTGTTGTTAATTAATAATTGGAGGGAAACTGATGCCGGTTTGCACCTGTTAGTATCATATGGAAACTTTTAAGTCTTTAAAAACTCCCTTGTTAAAAATTTAGGACTGCACCTCAGACACAGTATAGGGAATGGGCCACTAGAGTGTAGTTTGTGTGCCACACATGTACATTATGCATGTTACTGCCATTATTCCAGTCATTTACTTTTTCTGGCCTGTAAAAATGCTGACTGTTTGCAGCCAGTAAACTGCATAGAGGGTGACATGTTGGACTGCTAAGTGGCCCCACTGTCCATTTGCTATAAACTGTCTGAGGTGAGTATTAGGTAACTGAACAAGGCATGATAGAATTCTCTGAAGTTGCAAAGTCAAGTGACAGTATAATCTTAACCATATTTTATACACTGGTCACTCTATTTGCAAGTTGAAATGGGGGGTCATATTCGAACCCCCAGAAATGCGATTTCCAGCGTTTTGGAAGATTTTGCAGAATTCCCTTTGATATAAAGTACATTTAAGTGATTTAACCGTACTTCCTGCAATTCTAAGCTCCTCAGTAAATGAAGTGCTAGGTTATACAAGATTTTAGTGTGTTTGGAAACTACAATACGTTGTATCCTACCAAAGTGTGTTAGTACTAAACTTTGCTTGCCTCTCAAAAACAAATGTTTTACCAAATTGCCTAAAAAATAATGTACTTATGTACAATGTAACAGTATTGATGAAACTTGTAAACGGCTTGATTGAACGTTTTACTGTGATAGGATCGTCTTGTTGAAAACTCAATTGTTTGATATTTTCCGTTGTATTTCCCAAACTTGCTATCAGATGGAATAATCTAATTTAAAGCCAATACTTGAGCAACACCAGGCCGTTGTATATTCAAACAGTCCAAAGAGCAACATCCGAAAGTCTTTGTTATCTGATACACCAACTTTTCATAGCAAGCCGAATGTCAAATGTAAGAAATATTTTGAAAATTTTGCAGGTTTTGCCCTTCGCAAACATAACAGTTTATAACATTTCGATAGTCTTTGAATAATAAATTTGCAATTGCATTAGGTAATTATACAGTCAGAAGTGTCTGACGCTAGCAAAACCGGATAAATTTTGGCAAAGAAGAATAATTATGCAAATGAGTAGCGTGTTGTCTATAGCTCTACATAGCCTTTTGTCGCTTTAGGCCCGTGGGCCGTGGCAACGACCAAACGAGAGAATTCGATTGTGAATGATTTTTATTAAAATTTTTTTTCAGTTGTAATGAAACATGTATATGAAAAAAATTCTACATTGTTTTGGGAGGAAAACTCGAGCAACTAGCGACTAGTCTGAATCACCTCTCAATACAACCCAAACAACAATGATTTCACCCGGCAAAAAATGACAGACACTAACGTTAAACCAATAAAAAAAAATGAAAAATATCATTCTTACCTTCAAATGTTTCCTTTAGGCATGTGAGATTCCACTCTTCTAATTTTTTTTCCACAAAAAAGTCCATTTTTTTCAACAGCACTCGTCAAAACATCAACCAGCTAAGAGAAATAGCAGAAAAGAGCGCGAAAAAAATGCTGAAACGTGATTGGTCCACTTGCTTTGAAGCCCTGGTGGCTGAACGCGCACATGCAACACAGATGCACTTGCCTCTGTCTATTGTTGTCGTGGTTGCCCCTCGGTGCGCGAAACGTTCTTTAAAAATGCGTACTTGACGTACTCGGGCATAATTAGCTTACACGCAAAGTAAAATACTTCGTGAATGATTAAAAGCAGAAATCACTCAAAACTTGCATTTTAAATTAAAAATTGGCATGGGAATCAATGGGTTATGCGATCCACCTGCTTACTTGGAAGTAACCGTTGCTATCAATAATGGCAGTGGAGTCTGTGAAGAATCTTATTTAATTGTGAGAGAGAATATCAACGCCAAGGTTATCAAGCTTAATTAAAATTATATTATTTCGAGTATAATGATGATGATGGTCAGGGCACATTTTAATGTCTTCAATTTCTTTATTGGGGATAGTAAAATGTAAAATATTTCTTATAAGAATGATTATTCTGGATAAGTTCAGGAGTTTGTTGATTTTTTAAGGTGTCATAACTTATGGGGTACTGTAGTCCAATGTACTCTATAATATCTGTCAAACGCCCAACAATTTTACCCAGGGGCCGCGGATGATCAATAATTAGGAGGGGGCACATATTCATACATTCGTATTTGCAGACAGTGAAAAAATTGATTTATGAAAAAAATTAATGATGCACAACACGAATATATGAATATGTGCCCCCCCCCCCCATTTATAGATCTTCCACGGTCCCTGATTTTACCTGTTCTAACTCATTAGGGTGGGGGCCGTGCCTCACTTCAGGTATAGCATTTGTCTTTATGGATCAGATTGCACACCAGCTATTTGTTCTTGCTCACCAGAGAGGTTGCCGAAAAACACCATAGTCGTTAGATTCGTATAGGTCCCATAAGAAATCTCACAAGAGTTCCTATGAAATCCTACAAGACTTCTTAAAGATTCTTACAGGATTTTTATTCATACATAAAAGAGTATTACAAAAGTCTTTAGACCATAATATTTATTTCATTTTTAACCCAAACAACCTCTTTTCATTTAGCTGGTGTCTTTATGTTAAAAGAATTCCTATAGACTACAAGGGCAAATTTTAAAGGCCCCTATAGAATTTTCATACAGATTCTGTAACGTTTAGTTTACTAAGCTGCATGCAGAGTTCTAAGGTATTTCTATGTTATGGCAATTCCTATAGGCCGCCTATAGGAATTGGTATAACATAGAAATTTCTTAGAACTTTGCATGCAGTTAACATATATTGACTCAGTGGCGGATCTAGCGTAAGTCAAAATAAATTACCACAGCTCATTCTAGGATATATTTGCATTTTCAAATACCTTCAAAGCAACTTCATTGGTTAGATTTTATTCGTTTGAAATTCATAACCTATGACATTGTTATAAAGTTATCTTGAATTTAAAATTGAGCTGCTAAAATTTATTTTGACTTACCCTGGATCCGCCACTGTATTGACTCTAAATAACTGATAAAAAACAATATTTTTAATCTTGATGCTAGATAATAATTAAAAAGAGGTGTGTTGTTGGGGCACAAGACAGGACAAGATTTTGTCAATAGTCCCCCCCCCCCCAAATTTTGTGTGATTTCACCACATTGTTCAGCTTATGACTTTATGAATGTCTTCACTTGTTGGACATCTGGTAGCTGGAATCTTGTAACAATCAGATCTAAAACGTATGTTTCATATTAAAGTTAGTACAATAATTTCACAATTGATTATTGCTAGTATAAAGCTTCAGTTTACGCCTAATTAATAGAAAATTGGAAGCACTACCAGAAACCTTAACAATGTCATCAATGGCGTAGCTAGCTCAATAATTCAGTCCTGCTATTGCTGCTTCAACTTTATTATCATTATTCATTTCTTTTGAAATTTATTGTTTTCACAGTCAAAAATGCTACTGAATGTCATATAAAAATTATTTAAAAATTGTATTCCATATACTGTATGCCTGCTACTGGAGCCAGTGGAATCAATGGTGTTCACTTAAATACCAAATAAGTCAAATTTAGAAGACATTTAGATTTGTACATACAGGTGCCACAGAAGCTATTTAGAAGGGGGGGGGGCTGAAATTTTTATTAGAATATAAAAAATGTTATTACACATTCGTGATACTAAATTTGTATTATGAAATCCAATCCCAGCAAAAAGTAGGGTCAGAGGGGCCAGAGGGGCTGAAGCCACCCTAGCCCATTGGCCTCCATGGCACTTGACATAACCATAACTTATATGTTTGATTTTTTAATTAATTTTCTTGTCTGGTTAAAAAAATCTAGCTAGTTTGTTCATGCAAACAAATTAACTTACATATATTAAAAACAAATTAACTTATATATCAATTAATTTACTGTTAAATCTGAATGTCTTTGAGGCAACTGGCCTCCATAAAATGAACATATTATACACCACACAAATCAGCAGTCTTCTCAATGTCCAAACAGGGCTTAGGTGATCTGTCTTTGAAGGCATTTGATGCCTTGCCTGCTAGTGAATGTGTGGCCAACACATCACACAACCACATCATTTCCATTAAAGCATAAGTGTACTGCTTCGGATCTGTATAGCTCTCCAACATCTTTTTTTGCCGATTCTCGGTGAGTAATCCAGGATGCAATAAAACCAATATAATATAAATATATATTATTTATACTAGTCATTGCATAAATCTGAATTGGCTGCCTTATGCTCCCAAATGGTTAAGGCAGGGGAATTAGATTAGAAAGCCAACCCAACACCTCAGGTCCACTTCTTACCTGAGGCAGAGTTCAAAGGCATTGAACTACTGAGTGTAATGGAATAGTAAAAACTATAACCCACAATGCACCAATAGTTCTTTTTTGAATAGCTAAATAAATTTAATGGCCAATTTTGGTATGTGCAGCATGAATACTGCACAGCTAACCAATTTTTCCGCACTGTCATTATCATCATTGCCAATTGGTGCAACAGCAGAAGACTTTGCAATTTCATTTGTTGCATTTGGGAGTTTGCATGGAGCTGTGCTTAAACATGGAGATGGGCTAGAATGCAAGGATGAACTTGGAAAACCCTTAATTGTGTCTTAATTGACTGTTGTAAATTGGTTATCATATCATCCAACTGATATAACAATATTGCTACAAGCTTGTGTCGTCAGCGTTGTAACATTCTTGTTATATCATGTCTGTATCAGACTTGTTAGAACAACCTTGTAACATTAGTCTGATAATGCCATCAAGCTTGTTACAAGTTGTTAACAACTTGTTCCAAACTTGTCACAACAAACTAGGAACAAGCAGTGCGAACACAACTTGTTGACAGCTTGTTTACAGACTTGTTACAACTTGTTTAAAATCTGGTTGTGATAAACCTGTATGCAAATACATAGCAAGAATTCCATTTTAGGCTGTTGTTCATTTAGAGAGTTTATATATAGAAAAAGCTACCCTATTTGATTGCATGCTATAGATTACTAGATTATATTTGCTCTGTTAGGTCTGTATTAAATAATTGTCTTAGCTGCAGAGCTATTTGTACATTATAAATATATTAATTCAGGTATAATTTGTGACTTGGAAATATGTACATTCTGAAGTCAAACTCATATTTTACATTCACTTTAAATTGTAGATCAAATAAAATAAATGTTTTGAGTATATCTTTTATATCTTTTGAGTATAATATGAAATTCATACGACTAATAAACGACTAAATATCTATACAGCAATATTTACGCTAATTACTGTCTTACTTTTTCTATCTCTTGTTAGTTTGACCACTTTATATTGTAAGAGAACAACCAATCTACTGTCTACAGTACGATTGCTTGACTTCACTGATACTGAAGTTGAAACTCGGTCGTCACTCCACTGGTATAATAATTAAAATAAAAAGATAAAAAATTTGTAGGTTCTTTTACCTAAGAACAATATAGTTTTTCTCTATCTATTTTTGTATAACATGGAGTAGTTTTTGTCTCCTATATGGGGAAATTTTTTGACATTAGTGTATGTTAAAACTAGGAAAATCGCGAAAAACGCGACGCCATTTTGTTTTTTTTCCGTGACCATCAATGAGCTTTGCTTTAACCCGGAAAGTGGTTAAGCTCATAAAGATAAGTTTTTCTACCCAGAGATGAAAAAATAACCAGGAAATTTGACCAGGAATAGAAAATTAACCAGAATTGGGGTTATTTTCGGGTCTTCTCCGTTCAACCCGGAAATTTTAACCAGAGTGTTTTTAGAGTGCATTTAGCATGAACTATGCAATATACTCAATAAAAATTATTCCAATTCTAGACAAAAGCAAGAAGATTTTATGATCTTCTAGACCACAATAACAGTTTATTCCCCTGGAAATATTTAGCGGCTAGATAAAACAAAAAAGAAAATATAAAATCCTAATCTCACTATAAAAAAGTACAGCGTCGTCTAGTAACATATGTTAACATGTATACATTCTTTTGAATGAACAGATACTAGTACTGTTTACAAATATTAATATAAATATAGCCAGCTCGAGGAGATAAACAACTGCCCGATCATCCTATAAAGTACTGAAAATAGATCACTAACTATTTTGTAGTCATTTCGCGTGCCTATCGAAAATTCCACCTTTTTCCTCGTCCTTTGTAACGCCAGCATGTTGTAGTCTTTAAAGGTCCATTTAACAACACTCGCGTGCGGCGCTCTTATTTCAAAGCACTTTGTCGCCGTTTAAATGCCAAATCCGAAAAAATAAAAACATACGTTTTTAGATAAAAGCCAGAGGTTTGTAACCATGAAAAAATTCTGTACGAATTGATTAAAATACAAAAGTTATTTGAAGCCAAATTTCGGCAATTTTCATTTTATCTACTTTGAGGCGCGATTCTCAAGATATAGTCCTCAAAGAATGCTCAACCGCTGCAAAACAATACGTGTAACTATGGCAACCTTGGTATCATTTTGATCCACTCGTCTCACTCTATTGAGCACAATTGTTTATATTTATCTAAAGATAACCTGCAGTGCCCCGCAACGGTATTAAAATGACGCATTTTTTAAGAAATAATTTAGGCACCATTCTTCCTAAAAATACGCGCGCCGTCAAGAAAAAATTGTTACGCTCGAGTTGGCCGAATTCGCTACGTTTTATGCCAAGCGTGGCTATTATATAAAAATGGACATTACAAAAGCTACTGAAGCAAACCTAATACGTCTAAAGATGATAATATTACCGATATTAAAAAGTTAAAGAACAAGTCTAACAAGAAAAAAGCAGTATTTGCAGCAAAAACATTAGCAAAAACCATATTCGTTGCTGGGACCGTTACGGCCGCATTGTTCTTTCCACCTGCAATCGTGATTGCAGCATTAGGTATTGGTGTCGCATTGGTAGACGGCGGTAACAGTACAGTACAAAATATTCGTGGGATTAAGAAAAGTAAAGTTGAAAAGGGACAAAAACAGGCGGATTTAAAAAGTGTGGACGAGCAAATTATCCGGGAGCGGACACTTCGAGAGGTTAGGGAAAATCCAACGGCTCCACCGTTGTACCCAAACCTGGAAATTGCAAAAAATTAAATCAAAAAGTAAATTTTTTAATCTTTACAAAGATTAAAAAATATGAGTGATGAAACTAAAAACCGAACTGTGTGTATGTTATGTCGCACCGACGGTGGTAATGATGTTTATATTGGCAGTACGTCGTTACCTTTGAAAGAACGGTTACGTTGTCATAAACAAAATGCCGGGAATACTTCAAGGTTAAAATGGTATGGGAGTTCTAAATTATATGAGAAAATACGTGAAGTAGGTATCCACAACTGGGAAATCGTCCCGTTGCTAACGTTTGCATGCGACCAGGGAACAATTTGTGAATTCGAGGAACAGTGGGTGGAAGCAACCGGTGCGAATCTTAATACGATCTCTCCGGTGAATGATGATTTAGTAAAAAAGGAATACGATAAAAAGTATAAAAAAACAACAAAGAGGTTAAACGTTATTATTGTAATGTATGCAACCTTAACTTGCAGTTAGCGATAAACATAAATTAAACCGTCATTTCGACACATTAAAACACTCATACGCGTGGTTAAACTCTGTCGACTAAAAAAATCGCGAACAAATTTTTAATATACTTTTAAAAGTATATCAAATATGTCTGTATTAAAACATAATAAGGCATTATATGAAAAAGTACGTCGTGAATTTTTTAACAACTGTCTATGGTACCAAATCGACGGTCATTATAGAGAACAAAAAGAATTTTATGAAGCAATATTATTTTACATATTTAACTTGTGTGAATTAAATCCTACAGACAAAGTCGCAAGTATGATCCATCAAGTATTAAAATCGTTCATTTTTGGAGCCCCGCATCGCCATCGTGGCGTATACGAGCGCATTCGGTACAAAATTTTGCCTGTCCTTTGGAAAGACCATAAAGCTATAGAGCGTAAAAAACAACGTAAGCTTACGTTTTTAGCCAACGAATTAGATAATGTAGGCCGGCACGTCGAAGGGCATATCGTCCGTACGATTGTGAAACCGTACATCCGTGACTTGAACAATAAATGGTCCAAAATGACAGCCACCGATAAACTAAAAACGGTACCTCCGTTGCTTGGGGAAATTTTTGGTGCGTTCGCAGCGGATCCGTCCATGGTAAGATAGGTTACCTACATGTACGTAGCGCACAACAGCGAAATATTTTAAACAAATTCAGCTAGTTTAAGCAACAAAATTCAAGCAAATTCAATTCAGCTAGTTTAAGCAACAAATTTTAAACAAATAGCTACACCTAGGTTACGCAACAAATTTTAAACAAATACGTTTAAAATTTAACCAAATGCAAGCAAACATAACAGATAAATAATGGAAGACGAACCTAAAATTACGACGAAAGTAAAAAACCCAAAACGTGTTGAACAAGGAAGACGTTTGGCAGCGATTGCCAAAGAAGCAAAAGCTCGGAAAGCTGCAGAACGTAAAAAAGTGGAAGAAGAATTTATCGAAAACTCAAATCTACTCTATGTAACCGTAGGCGTAATCGGTGTTACCGGTCTTGGGTACGGTGTTTATAATTTCCTTTGTAAACAAGAACAACAACAACAACAACAACAACAAGAACAAGAGCAACCACAACCACAACAGCAACAACCACAACAACAAGAAAAACAACCAGAAAAAAAAAGTAATTTTGACGACTCGTAAATAAATAAGTAATGTCTTTAACGAAAGAAGAAGTGTTAAATGGTCTTTACAACGCCGGATTAATCACGTTGGGTGCAGCTGGAGTATCGTTGGCCAGTAGCAAACTGTTAAAAGAAAATCTCGGTGTAACACGTACGATGCAAAATTTGGTTAAGATGTCAGTCGCCGTCGGTGGTGGATCGTTACTTGTGAAACTTGCACAGAAAAAAGATTGGGTACCATCCGAACCGTTTAAAAAGTCTTAGATAAAATAATGGCAAGTGTTGTAGCAGGTGGATTATTCAATGCCGTTGCTTTTGCAGGTGCTGGTTACGTGTTTCACAAACTAGACAAAAAAGGTTACGAAGATGAGATGAAACGTCATAATTTGGCTATGGAACAATTAACGGCTGCTAAAGAAAAGTGGTACGAAAAAACTGTAGAGAAGAAGAACAAAGTTGCATTATTACACCAACAATTAGTAGACGCCAACAAAGATTTAGACGCGACGAACGAAGCGTTGCACCAGTTACGAACTGCTATGGAAGAAGATATTGGATCGGAACCTACGATATACGATTATTACAAACCGTCCGACGAGATGAAAACGTATACGGACATCGTCGTCGGCGTTACGGGGTCGGTAGTAAGAGTTTTAGCAACCAAACTGTTGTTTTAAATTATTTTCATAACCTATATACGTTATGAAATTACAAAACAAATTTCGCGACTAAAACCCTATTACAAACGTGATGCTAAAAATATAAGGAATATTTGGCATTTTTTTATGAACGGTTGGTGATTTTTCCATCTTAGGATAATTTACTTTTAAAACTTCTTCTTTCGTTAAAGACATTATATTTATTTAAAGGACAAATTTCGTGATTAAAAACCATATTCCAATTGTGCTACCAAAAAGATAAGGAAGATGATCAGCTGGATTTGTTGGTGTGAATTGATTTTTAACGGTTGGTTTTGTTGTAGTGGATGTTTTTTTAATGTTTGGTTTTACTGTTTGTGGTTTCACCGTTTGCGGTTTTGGAGCAACGTAATTTACTTTTGTATTCACACCGAATTTCATCGTGTTCGTAGCGATTGTTAAAACGTTGTTGTACCCTTCGGCTTTGTTTTTTAAAATGATCATGTTGGATGGAATGAGAACAATACCTGGTGTGATTGCCATGTTTAAAACGACGTTTTTATCTTGAATGGCTTTTCGCATATCCGAAATGGCTTTTGACGGATTATCTTGCGCTACCGTATCTTGAACGAGCCTATGAAATATTTGTTGCGTTTGTAATGATTTTGCACCTTGTCCGACAATAGGCCATCGCGTTTGTGCTTGGGCACCTAACACGCTATAAACGTACGATTCGATAGCCGATTGTACTAAGACTTGTCCTGTTTTTGTAAGACCGTCGCTATCATCTTTAATGAATTTCATCCAGTCGTTATCGCTATCGTTGACGACTTTTGAAACTTCTTCGTAGTTGATCCAAAGCACACCTGTATTATTAGCCGACATTCGGTACCGATAATTCCTAATGTTATGTTTGTTCGCATGATGCGAATGCCAATAATTTAAGTCGGCACGCGTCCGTTCATGGACCCATATACGTTTGTGTGGAATATTTTGTTGGATAATTTTTTTAATATCATTTGTAATGTACGGCGACATTTTTTCTGGCGTTCCCGTAAACCGTTTCATATGGTAATAGATGCAACATCGTGCAATACTAGTAACAACGTTATTGTCACCCGTTAAATGTTTTCTACTTAACCCACCAACGTGAGAAATAATATAAGCCGCTAATAACGATGCAAAATACGAGTCGTCTTTATCCACGGCAGCTTTTGTAATATCGTTTGCGTTTCCTTTCCACGATTTAGCCAAAGCGTCAAAATTACTTGTGAGCCCCGACTTTGCATTGACATAAATTGTGAATTTCCTATAATCATACGGTAACGACGACGATGATATGGCGAACGGTTGAGCCGTCCCGCTCGTGTCCCATATTCTCGGTAACCAGTGTAATTCACCCGAATATAATGTTTTAAAATCGTCGGTCGTAATGTCTAAAAATTGTCCGTCGCGGACTTTAAACGTTACGCTCGTTCCGGTGACGTCGCCGGTTTTTGATAAGATGACGTTAAACTTGAACCTATCCAAATGGGCGTTCGGGTTTTGTTGGACTAATTGCCGTTCCATCCGTTTTTTTGTTTTTTTTTAAATTTCGTAACGCTTTGTTGTAATTCGACCCGTAATATTGTCTGTACGATGGTTCGTATTTTTTAAAGTCTTCTTCCGACATTTTTATTGAAAATCTTTAACCGGGATCCACGACTGACTATCGTACCCTAACCATTTAACTAACGCCATTCCGTTCTTTTTCCGAAGTATTTTTTCTATCTTGTACGTATCGTCTTTTTTGTTGATGAGGGACAACTCTTGTTCGTAGAATTTCCCAATAATCGGTTCTCCTTCGTGATCCACTATTTCGTAAACGGTAGGGTCGGAGTACTTTGGACACTTTAAAAATTTCTTCGATAAAATTTGCTTCGTACCCTTTTGCAAAAATACTTTTGTATTTGCTAACCCTAACCGTATCCCCGACCTTGAATTTAGGTGGTTGTAAACCTTCCAAAACATGTCCGTATAACGTAACCCATACTATATTTTCATTAGTTTTGTTCACGTCTTTTGGTTTCATATGAATACTGCTGTGTTTGGTATTGTTATAATTTTTTGTAAAGTCGTCTAAAACGTCGATCCAATTACGCGTACCTTTACTGTAAAAATATTTTTCCATCTTTGTTTTAAATGTCCGATTAAACCTTTCGACGATAGCCGCTTTCTTATCGGATTGTGTGGAAAAGTAATGGACATTATGACTTTTCAGTAATTCCCTAACACCAACGTTATAAAATTCTTTTTCTTCGTCAAACTGGGCAACGTTAGAAGTAGTTGGTCAACAGCTTTAGTCATGTTTTTTGTATCTTTCCTGCAGACGGGAACCGTAAAAGCATATCGACTAAGGATTTCTATAGATGTTAAAATCCAACGGTACCCTTCGTTTTTACTTGCGTATTTTCCCATATTGACGAGGTCCATTTGTATTTGGTCAGCAAGACCTTTTACAAACGTTTTCATGAATTTATGTTTCCGAATGACAGGTTTGAATCTCGTATATGTATCTTGCGTTTCCAATCATTCTTTTACAAGTCGTCTACTAACTTTTACCCCATCTGCTTTTGCTTTTTGGTATAATTTTTCGACAGATTGATAACCTTTAGAAGGGTCATAGTAGATGTCCCTTAATTCCTGTTCGTTGATCATTTTTTATTCGATATATAATTCGAACATGACAGTTAATCCAACACTGTAACCGATATTCGTGTTCACGTCGAATTGGAACGTGCTGTGGTCACCGTTTAGGAGCGAAACCGACGTGTGAATATTATCGTACGGTGTCACGGATTCATTTAAACTTTGTTCGGTCGTGATAGGAATACGTGCAAAAACTCGACTCGGATTACCGTGCGTATCGAAATTTCTATCAGTATTCACGCAATTACATCCAAGCGTTACGTACCGTAATCCGCGGTTAATATCAACGGCAAAATACGACTTCGTTTTATCATTTTTTGGAATGATCGTATTTTCTGGGAACCCAAGCAACGGTCCAAAACGATACAGATTTAACTTTTTTGGTGATAAAATACTACACCTATTATCGTGTTTATGTCGTTCTAACGTAATACCTGTCTCGGCTAAACGATCGGCAATCATATTAAACGTCCAGTACCCTTCTTCGAATGCAACGCCCGTCACAGGGTGATCGGGAACCGTTATAAATTTTATAAGGTTATTATCGTTTGTTACAATGTTCTTGTACTTCCATAACACGCTAATGTTTTTAACGTGAATTTTTTCCCCGTATTTTGTCGTGATGCATCGTTGAAGAAAAATATCGTGTTTGCCCGTATCGAGCGATAACATGAGTTTGTCCATCTTTTCTCTAAAATAAAAAAATGGACGATATTGAATTAGATAACCTCGGTGAAGATCAACCAATAGAACCTGAAGAAGGTGAAGAAGAGACAAATACGGATTTGCGTGACGAAAGTGTTATTATCATGAGTGGGTTTAATCCAGAAATACGCCAAGGTTTGGAAGAAGAAAAACAAGCTGACCGTGAATTAGGTAAAATTCAAGGCGTTAGGAACCGTGGGTACACGGAAGATAAAAAAAATCTTCTTAAGGAATTAGATATTTTCCTTAACAAAGGGGACGGTCCATTTGCAAAAAGTGTTTTTGAAAAACTAAAAATAACAGTGAACAGCAAAGGGAAGGTAAACGGTGCAGAATTTGATGGGGTTAAGATTATTGTTCAAAAAGGAAAGAAACTCGTATATAAGGAAGATGTAAAAAAATTAGCAAAAGTTACCGAATTCAAAGTGCTTGTACGAGGTGCAGAATTAGAACATAAAAAAACACCTGCAGCGTTGATTGAAGAAACGTTACCGGACGTACCCGTAAGTACGGTCCTTGAACAATCTGTTTTACGGAACAGTATTGAAAATTTAGAACATTTTATCGACGACCAGGTTGCAGAAATAGAAGCCAATAGCGTGATGATCGATCGTCAAAAAATCCGTGAATTCCGTGGCATTACAAAAATGGCCGACCATAATTTAGATAACGGTGCTTTAAAAGCACAAGAAACCTATTTTCGTGATCTTGCAAAAGCCGAACCGAATGCATTAAAGAAAAAATTATACGAGGAAATGGCCGAAGTGTGCGTATTAAAAGCAGACGAAATTAGATTATGACTGAACGAACGACCTGAAAGTGTGGCCGTTCAATATATGATCGAAGAAGAAGCACAACAAAACGACCTAACGCGTTTCGAACGATTTAAACAATGGGCTAAAAAAAACATCGGAGGTATTTCTGTCGTTGCTATATCGGTTGCTGGTATTATAACCACCATCGTTATGGGTGCACGGACCGCTATCAAAAAAGGTGCGTAAGCAACAAGTAAATTTGCAAGGGCATTAGCAAAAGTAGGTGGAAAAAGTAGCACCAATTATCGGTGGTCTTTTAAATTTAGCAGCTAAACTCTTAACGTTAAGTGCAAATGTCGTTGGAATTTTAGCAAAAATTTATGGTTGCTTTCTGTCGGTATTGCTTATTTTCTGTACAAAAAATACTATAATAAAAAATGAATAGGGGTGAACAATTAACTGCTGGTTATAAGAAAACATCAACGCTTGTAAAAGATCTACGTGGAAAAAGATGTTCGATTGCAGCAACGTTATTGAAAAAGGAAGCAACTCCCGAAGATATTTACTCGGTAAGTATTCCTGCATTTAATGCTAACGAATGTATCGTACCGGACACGATGGCCTTGTCGTTTAGATTTAATAACAGTAACACGAAGTCGTGGTTTCTAAACAATTTAGGCCGATTGCTTGTCGATAGACTTAGTATTAAAGTTCAAGGTGTCGAAGTTTACCAGAATACGGGCGAAAGCATGTTGGAAGTTTACAAAGACTTGTGGCGATCCGAAGTCGATCGTGCAAATCGTCAAGATTTTGGAATTGCCGACGAAAATGTTCGAAAACTTATTTCTGGTGATGATAGTGCAGACAAAGCAGCAACATCCGACGGTGCATTAGACACAACGATTGCAGGTATGTGCGATCGAATGAAAATGCCGTTAGGTAAAATTCTCTGCGATAACGGTCCGTATGCACCATACGATATGTGCGATTTCATCTACGACATCACGTTACCAAAATCGGAAAAAATTATGAAAGCTCAAACGAACGAAGATACCGGAACGTATAAACTTACCGATTTGCAATTAGAATACGTGATTAAAAGCGAAGGACTTGCAAACAGCGTTAGAGGAACGTACAATACCGGACGATCGTTTCTGTACAATTATTCAACACTTTTGAAAACTTTACCGTGGGCGAAAGGGAGCGAACGCGAAGTGATCGACGTTCTACAATGCGTGCAAGGACGACATGAAATATATTTTCAACAATTACCTCAATATTGAAAAAGACGAAGAAAAAAGAATTATAAACACGTTAAAAAATAACGACTACGCACGATTAGAAATCTTAACGACAAGACCGTACACGCACCAAGTCATCATTCCATAATTTCAAAACCTTTTAAAGGTTTTGAAATATAAAAATGTTAACGCAACGTGAAAAATTTCTTATCGTTATTACCATGTGCTTAACGTTTACGTTTACACTCATCGTGCTCACGTACCCGATTACGGCTATTATCATCATTTCTTTAATCTTAAAACATTTATAAATTCGTAACGTAAATAACGTTATGAATTTCCTATTCTGTTTTTTCTTCAGGATTTAATTTCTTATCGGCTACATGTGCACCGACCGTAATTCCACCGGATACTAATCCGACCATCGGAACGTACGGTGTTAAATAACCAATTTTCTTTTAACATCGCGTTTGAATAATTCGTTTTAGAAAGATCGTCTTCTAACGATACGTTATCTTTCACGAGATCTAAATTTACCATAAGTTCAGATAATTTCGTTATAAGCACATCCGTAACTTTTTTGTTTACTTCGTCTAATTCCTTACTCTGATAATCATCGTAAATTTTTTTAACGTTTTGTCCGTAGCGTTTTCGATATATTTTGCAGTATGTTTAATTTTTTTTTCGGCAACTAATCGTAATAATTCTTCTTTGTATTCTTCCATGTATTTATTTATAATTTCAATAACCGTTTAAACGAAAAAAACGTTTCGTCCGTAAAGTCCATCGTATGGTTATTGTCAGGTTGGAATACGAAATAGATAGCGTTACCAAGAATGTGGTCGGTACTCCTTGACACTAAATCCTGCATGACAAATTCATACGTTTTCCCATTTTCATAATCTAAGGAAAACGAAGTTTCTTGTCCGTAAATACGCGTACCCTGGTTTAAAAACGACCCTTGAATACGTACCCTTTTACCAGTACCCCTATGGAATATCTCACCCTGTACATCGTTATGGGCAATCTTATTCTCATAACTCCAACTCCAATACTTATATTTCGTTGACGCATTGTACCCAGAACCACCACAATCACCCCATAACATTACATCGTACCCCCTAGAAGTCGTTAAAACAACATCCATCTCGTAAGTGTAAACACCGTTTGGAAGTTTTGGTTGGATGGAAAAATTTATTTGATAACTGCTGCCTACTTTTGAAAAGTCTAACGTTTTTGTAGCACGTCCGTTCGCAGGCGAGTCGACCATATTGTCTTGTCTAAGAATTGTAACACCGGGCTTTCCTTTAAACGTCATAATGTTTGTATAATCTGAATAATACCTTTCGACAAAACCTTTCGTGATCGGTTCGCTAGATGTTAAAGGGATAATAGGCAACCCGGTAATACGGTGGCCGTTCATATCGATATCGGTGTCTTTTTTAATATACGCCGTGTCGGTATAACTTTTGGACACGGCAGCCGTATCGTCCGACGGATTAGGGTTTAAACCTAATATTTCGTGGTTGTTCATACCTATGTTGTCTTGCATTGTAAATCCACTGTCGGTTAAGTATACTCGGTTAGTGTATTGTTTTGTAATAGGGTCGTTTGCTAATGTCGGGTCTGGAAGGTTTGTAATTTTGTTGTTGTTCATGTTAATATCACCTTGCATTGTAAAACCCGTGTCGGATAATCCACCGGAGCCAGCGGGACCGCGTGGCCCAGGACTGCCACTGTCGCCTTTTGGACCCCTCGGGCCGTCACTCCCAGGTAAACCACGTGGACCGTGTGAACCGTCGCTCCCGTCACTTCCAGGTAAACCACGTGGACCCTGTGAACCGTCGCTCCCGTCACTTCCAGGTAAACCACGCGGTCCGGGACTCCCACGGTCCCCTTTCGGACCCCTCGGTCCCTGTGAACCGTCGCTCCCATCACTTCCAGGTAAACCACGCGGTCCGGGACTCCCACGGTCCCCTTTCGGACCCCTCGGTCCCTGTGAACCGTCGCTCCCATCACTTCCAGGTAAACCACGTGGACCCTGTGGGCCAACACTTCCCGCGGGGCTTTGGGAACCGTCGCTCCCAGGTAAATCTCTTGGACCCTGTGGGCCAACACTTCCCGCGGGACCAGGACTCCCACGATCACCTTTCGGATCCTTTGAAGAGCTCCCACCCGAATAATGCGTGTCTGCATAACTTTTCGTTACAGGTTCCGAACCCGTCGCGGGATTTGGTAAATTTATAATTTTGTTGTTGTTCATATCTAGATCTTGTTCTTGTATGTTATCAAAACTCGATGAATAACCGAAGAGTAAACTCATTGTTTATTTTTAATCAACAGAGTTCATATATGCGTTAGAATGTTTTATAAAAAAATATGGGTTGTGCAACTTCAAAAAACGAAAACAAGACTAGTAAAGACGTATGCGAAAGAAGAAGAGTCTTATTTGGATTACACATGTCCAAAAATCCCGACGGAATAGAAACAAACTTCCAATTCGCAATTGAAAGGAAAGCAAAAAAGACTTACGACGTTAAAGAAGAAAAAGACATAGTTACCATTAAAGAAGAAGAATAAAAATTCCTAACGTGTGTACGTTAGAAATTTAATCAAGCCCATATTCTTCCAGCGCGCTTAAATACCCTGCTATGAATCCATAACCACGCTGTATGTAATTTGAGTAGTCATTTTCGATTGCTTCAATTCTTTTTAATGTGTTGGAAACATCTGTTACCCAACATTCTTCATCTTTATACTTTTTTTACCATAAATTCATTAAACTCTAATTATTCATATTCTTCTTCCAAGATATTTTTTACTTTTTTTACCCTATTTTCTTTTTCACGCGTTTCAAAAAAAAGATCCGTTAAACTTTGTGTTTGTAACTCTTCTAAAATATCATTTAAGATTTTTTGTCTTTCGACTTCTATAATTTTTAATTCTTCAGGAGTCATCATTTTTTATCCTGGAATTGCTTTTTTACAAGTTCGATTTGCTTAATAAGCGCATATCTAGTCATACTGCTGTACCGTGACAGTCCTAAATTCTTAGCTAGATCTTTTAATTCTAAAACTTTAAATTTTCCAAAATCCATTTCGTTAAGTTTCATGGCAAACGCCTTTTTAATTTTTGACCCATCGTAAGTAAACCTGCTATAATCTGTTTCTAGCAGGCTTATGATTGAATATTTGTATTCGTCGCTTTTGTCGGATGATAAGAACTTTGACAGCATCACATCATTTTTGTATTCTGTCCTCTTGTCTGACAACCTAATTTTTAATTCCTCAGGACTCATCATTCTTATCTACTTCCTTAGGTTGCTTTTTTGCAAGTTCAATTTTTTGTTTTTCCAAACTTTTAATACGCATCTTGTAAGCGTAAGTAGGTTTCCTTTTAAATACGTCATCTTCACGGGGTACCGCAGCAACTAAACCATGATTTACGCGACACTTTTTTGCATTCGGAATGTTAATTGGTTCACTTTCTAAAATAACGTTCATTTTTATATTTCCTAAAACTAACTTTTAAATCGTCTCAATTTCCGTCCAGACCCGTTTCTTACCCCTGTTAGGTCTGTTTTTCCGGTTGTAATGCTAATGAAGCCGTTGTGGCCGCATATACATTTGTTTTTTGCTTCGTGCAAATTCTTAACAAGTTCAATTACTTTTTTATGGCACTTTTTGCATAACATGTTGTTTTGTTTGTTTGTAAAAACGCTTTCCCATTTTCTCAATTTTTTTACCAAACTTAATCATCGTTGTCATCCGAACTTTCGCTGTAATCACTTTGACTAGGGATATAGTCTTTGTCCAAACTATCGCTGTAATCACTTTGACTAGAATCGCCCGAACTGTCGCTGTAAACGCTTTCATCCGAATCGCTATAAATGCCCCCACCTTCGGAATCTAAATCTGACGGTTCAGAGCAACGACAACTTTTAAAACCACAATTTTGACAAACAGCCATTATTTTATTTTTATATCATAATAGGATATAAAATTTTCTCAATTTATAATTTACCAAACCATATCGACCAAACGGACGTGGTCGCGGACGTGCTCTTTGACCAACGCTTCGTAGACTTTTACTTGCAAACTAACGTTGTCGCCGTTTAGCAAAATACCGCCAATTTCCAATACGGCTTTGACGTCGCAAATTTTATCTTCGTATTTGGAAACGTCGATTTCACCAAAATCTGTTTCGTAAAATTTCGTAAATGGTTTTAGTTTCGGATAGATCGTATTATCGTCGTTGACGTAAAATACGCGTTTGGTCAACGGACGACCCAAATGACTTTCGCATTGATCGATAATATTTTTCAAAGTCTTTGTAGTCTCGTCGTCCAAAACCAACGACATGGAAACTGTTTTGAATTTTTTATCTCTTTTCACGTCGAACGAAAAACATTTTTCGGTTTTCACAAAAACTTGTTTGTCATCGTTTGTCTTGATAGGAATCATTTTCATTCCGGCGATGTTTAGTGACTTTTCGTTTTTAAATTGAATCGACATTGTTCTTGCTCTATTTTTTAAAAATGGAAAAATATTTTGTCGATTTTTTTATGACAAGCTAATACTTCATGTTAGATGGACTTGACGAAAATTCCTTAAAAATTTTCTTAAAAAAAGACCCGGCAGAAAACGGGGTGTGTGGAATTTGGTCGAATCCGGCCAAAATCTATGCTACTAAGAGGGTCGAGTTATTCGCCTTCAGTAAATGTCAAACGAATTCGAACAAAGATGGTCACAACATTAAAATGAAACAACAAAATTAGCCAGACATAGTATCACACAGCATACCACAAGAACTTCGCACGTTAATATCATTTTTTAAATGAATGGCTGAGCGACTACGTTAAGATAGGGTGACCCTACCGGTGAACATAGCCCTAGCAGTAGGGTTACCCTATCTCATGTAAACGCTCGCTTTTTTCTGACCCGTTTGCTAGGGTAACCCTTCTACTAGGGTCACCCCACCTTCATGTAAACAGCCCTTACAGGCGCTATAAGGAATTGATTTACGGGGCTAATAATGCGCAAGCCTTTGATTTAATGAACTTATGCACTTTTCAGCGCGCATAGTCCAGTAACTCGCTTTAATATAATAAGGCCTTTTAAGTACGCAATTTATACATTCGTAAGCCTGTAAACTAGCATAGAATTAAGTCTGTATACTAACGCATTATTTGACGATTAGTTGTCATTTTCACGAATTGACAGAATTGGCGCTGAGGTAATAAGAGGCTATAATTTTGCCAATTCGTTATATCTTCTTGCACTAGCAAACCTTCGATGACAAGTTTGAAATCTCTCATCTTAAATGCAAACTCCTCTCAGTTACGTTCCTCGCGATTTTTGTTAAAAAAAACTGTAAAAATTTGCCCTTAACAGATGCTCCGGACACTAACTATACAAAATGTGAAACGGGAAACACGTGTATTTGGTTAAGTCGCAAAATACTTGTCATTTGTAAAACAAGGAACGGGAAATCGAGGAACGGAACGAGGAACGGAACGAGGAACGAGAAAACCAGAAACACGAAAAGCCGGAATCTGTAAAACCAGGAACACGAAAAGCCGGAATCTGTAAAACCAGGAACATGAAAGCATTTCGCAAGCTCTTAGCAAAATGGCCAAGTAACGTATTTTTAATGATATCGTGATAAATAGAAAACCAATGTCCACTACAAATATATGAAAATTTACAATTAAATGCGGGCTATAAAGTCTGTCATATTTCTTGCCCGTTCATATATATATATATATATATATATATATATATACATGCCCGTTCATATATATATATACATGCCCGTTCATATATATATATATATATATATATATATATGTATATATATACATGCCCGTTCATATATATATATACATGCCCGTTCATATATATATATATATATATATATATATATATATATATATATATATATATATATATATATATATATATATATATATATATATATATATATATATATACATAATTTGTGTTCGATTATAAAAACCAATGATAAAGTGCTCAATGGATAACCAGAGCATAATAAAGAATAAAACGGGGAATCTACCCTGCTATGCAGAATCTCAGTAACATGGAGAATCTGGTTCTATACTAATTCCAAACAGAATACCGCATGGCTCAAGTCGGTTTTGACAAAGTCTGACCTTAATTTCTCCCAAAAAAATTCAATTGCAATAACCCCATATGTAACGACTCATCATTAGTCATCCGAGACGAAATGATAAATGAATATTATTGATCAAAATTTTAGGCATAAATTAAACATTTCCTGCCGATTCAACAGGAAATTGAGTATAATGATAAGTGCATGGAAATGCATTAACAACGAATTAGTAATGACTAATGTCAAGTTTTTACCAGTAATTTGATAGCTCGTTTTAACGTTGACGGTTATTATTAGTTGGCAGCCTATCTTAAAAAGCCATGGTTTTGCTATGGGTTTTCTTAAAAAACGCCACTTTATAAATCGCGCAAAAACATCCTATAAAGTTTTGCGTTAATCCAAACGTGACACATATACAACAAAGCAATCACCTCACACATGTAATTTGCGGTCAATGATTTTACAACTGAGCGTAAATGCACGCCTGCTGGCAACGAATTTCATTCTTTGAAGAAAGCTCTGCATTTCTTATTTGGCGTTTTCAATCAATAACCTAGAGTCCTGGGTTAGGTGTTTTACAGCAAGTGTGTTATTATTACCCTAATAAGCCTGAACTATTGGTGTGAAATCTTTTGTAATATGAGTTTGCCGACATTTGATGATTTCAGTATAGCCCAGAACACACGGCTAGTTTCACTCGATTGGCTGATCAAGTCGTATCAATGTTACGTTGTTTTTTTGGCAACGTTCCGTGGTTCATGCTCTTAATATATATAGGAGAAGGCGCGGTTAAACAATTCACTTTATTTGAAGTGAGTCACTTCACTTTGTCAGCGCAAACAATTTCCACATTTCAATTTTCACATAAAAGTTCCATCGTTGATCAAGAAGCGACGACTTGATCATGGTTTGCCTGTGTTTAACTGGAGTTTGCTACGAAATATGGAGGAAATTGGCAGTGGTAGCTATGGCACAGTTTACCGCGCAAACTACGAGAGCAACACTGTGGTTACAAAAAAGTTGAAAGGAGAATCCTCAGTCGTCAAAGACCGGTTTCACAAGGAGGCTAAGTTGCTGTTTGGACTAAAACACGAAAACATTCCTATTCTCACTGGATTCACCGATGACTCGTATTCACTGACGATGGAGTATGCACAGTTTAACTTTAGACCGTTCGGACTGCCAGAGAAAACAGTAAGCAATCTTGGCGACTTTTAATAATAATAATATTAATAATAATAATAATAATAATAATAATAATAATAATAATAATAATAATAATAATAATAATAATAATAATAATAATAATAATAATAATAATAATAATAATAATAATAATAATAATAATAATAAAAATAATAATAATAATAATAATAATAATAATAATAATGGTTATTATGGCATTTCCATGCGAGTGCATGGCTCTTCATCCTGAATTACAGTTATAAAAGTAGAAAATATAGTAAATATTCTATATACATATATTTACAAAAAGAAATTAAACTAGAAATACATAGTTGTAGTAAGTATACGAGCTTGTGCTCTTTCCATGAGCACTGTCCTCTTTTTTTTAACATACTCATGATAGGCTGTACAGTCCCTAATATCTTGTGGAAAACTATTAATTAAAATATTAAAGCCGCTGAATGTTCGAACGTATTGTTTATCTTCGAAATTTCTAATTTCTTGCCATCATTATTGCTGCGTAGCACTCTAACTTGTCTTTTATCATTTCATTGACCATGAATGGGACTTTGGATGTTTTGCGGATGTCCTTGTCGTTTGCATGAAGGACGTGATGAGTGGGCTTGATTACCTCCACAAGTGTGATATCGCCCGTAGGGATTTAAAACCTGAAAACATTCTAGTAACGAATCAGCATTATTGTCACGAAGACGAGAGTACTGTCTCGCGTATGTATGCTGAATGTCCAATCATTTGTAAAGTCACAGACTTTGGCTTCAGCAGGTCTTTACATGCGCAAACGCAATCCATCCTACACTCTCGAGCAGACGATGTATGGCGCGGCACCAAAGAGCAATTTATTTCGCAGATTATTGAACGCAGTCTTTACAATGTAATAAATACCTGTATATATTTAAAGAAAAACCTGGTCTGTATCAACTTTTTCACTGTTAAAATTTCGGATATGACGTAAGCGGGAAATTGCAAACGATAATCCTCTATTTAATTTAAAACTGAAACTTCAATAGCAAGAAAGTTAATAAAGACGAGGGGTTCCTTTATTAAGATTGCCATTTTGCTTAGCCTGAATACTGCAAACATTGCCAATCAAGACGAAAAATGAAATTTGGAGTGAGCAGCACGTTAATTTCGAGCACTTGATGCTGCCAAAATTAATTCAATAGTTTGCGTACGTAATCATGTAATATATACTGGGGAATAAAAATAATATTTCATTATTCCAATATTAAAAATATTGTAGTTTGTCATTTTTCTGTATCGAACGAAAAAACGTGAAAATAGAACTAACGTGATATAAATACATAAATTATATCTTTAATCAGGGGTCTGTTATCCCACGCATACGGGTTCACATAAAACCTAAAGTCATGCCTTTCATTGAATTCAGGAAGCTTCTAAAACGCGCGTGCAAACGCTATAAGAAACGTATATTATTTAGGAATAAAAAATTGAACGTTGCGATACTGTGAGTTAAACTCAATTTTCATGTTCCTGATTTTACAGATTCCGGCTTTTCATGTTCCTGGTTTTACAGGTTCCGGCTTTTCATGTTCCTGGTTTTACAGATTCCGGCTTTTCGTGTTCCTGGTTTTACAGATTCCGGCTTTTCGTGTTCCTGGTTTTACAGATTCCGGCTTTTTATGTTCCTGGTTTTACAGATTCCGGCTTTTCGTGTTCCTGGTTTTACAGATCCCGGCTTTTCGTGTTCCTGGTTTTACAGATTCCGGCTTTTCGTGTTCCTGGTTTTCTTGTTCCTCGTTCCGTTCCCCGATTCCCCGTTTTTTGTTTTACAGAAAGCCTTAAATAATCTAATAGCCACTGACTCTTTCCCATGGAAGATAACTGCTGAAACGCATTCCTTGCTAATACCATGAACCCGAACCGACTATATTTATATATATCTAAATAGCTGCTTGACCTGGCCTTTCACATTGCAGATTGATTTTTGTACGGCAAAATAACATGCACTCTGTGTGAACTCTACGGTGACTGACAAGGGCAAAACGAGTAAGCCTGTATCAAAACACAAATTTATTAACGCGAACACGGATTTATTAGCGCGATCACGAATTTATTAGAGCGAACACAAATTTGTTAGGAAACACAAATTTATTAGTGCAAACACAAATTTATTAGCGACAGTACTTAATGTCGGTTTCACAAAGTACCTGGGAAAATACATAATATATCACTATGGGGGCATTTTCTCGAGGAGATAACACGTGTGCTGCATTGTGAGTATCAGAGTAGGAATTTCATGGATCACAATGTTTATATAATTGACATTGTTGTAGCTCACGTGTTGATCAAAATTTCAAGGTCTGTTCTCAAAGTGTGCAGGCAATTGTGATTACTATTGATAACAAATTAAATGTCCGTTATCAGCCACTTCTCGCTCCGCAAGCAACGAAACGTTCGGGTCTAGCGTTGCGCGTTTCGATCTCTTTCCCCGTACAAATAAAAAGCTCTTTCCTTTTCTTTTGCTGTTTTGAACGTACTCAAACGTTTTGGGACGACATACTTGTGGGCGGCTTTGACTTAGTATTACGACTTGGAATTTGATTGAAGCAAGGTTCTAGTGACTGATAATGCACCTTGATTATCAACGGTATACTGCCTGCCCACGTTGAGAACAGAACTTGAAATTTTGTTCAACACGTAAGCTATAGCAATGACACTACACAGTGATCCGTGAATAACTCCTTCTCTGATACTCTGATACTCACAATGCATAGCCCAGTGAGCACACGTTTTATCGCCTCTAACAAACGCGCCCGTAGACGTAGTGATATAATATGTATTTTCCGCTAGTGCTTTGGGAAACCGACATTAAGCGCTATCGCTAATAAATTTGTGATTGCACGAACAAATTTGTGTTCGAACTAATAAATTCGTGCTCGCGCAAATAAATTTGCTTTCGCGCTAATAAATTTGTGTTTGCGCTAATACATTTTTGTTTGCGTTAATAAATTTGTGTTCGCACTAATTAATTTGTGTTCGTACTGATAAATTTGTTTTTTGATACATGCTTACAGGTTTTGAATACTGAACAAGTTGTTCAGCCTGAATCCAGCCCACAATCCGGTATAACAGGGCTGAACAATATTGTTGACAAAATAGAACAATAAGGGCAGCACAATATTGTTTAATCCTCAACTCCTAATTTTTTTTGCCGTGTAGCTTAAACCGGGATGTAATCGCTCACTGAATTTTATTGCGATTTTAGTCTTCAGGCGAGTTGAAATTTTAGCTCGACAAACCGAACGGAAACTCAGCCCGGGCTATAAACAATCCATGTACTCGGCCCCTTAAAAGTCAACGTTGTAGATGCCGCAATTTAACCCAACCAGACGTAGCTACAGACCATTATGACTTATGTGAACGTTCTGTGCGATGCTTCTAAGACGTTTTAGTAACATTTCTAACAATTTGATAAACGCTTTAGTGGCATTTTTATAATGATCTTTTCTGACATCCTAACCGCTCTGTTATGAACGTTTAACGATCTGAAAAATCTGTGAACGAAATGCTAATTCGTTTTAACGATAACAAACGGATAACCAACGATTATTTGAAAATGTTTTATCAGAAAATCATTAACTTTTGTTTTCTTATGGAAGTTCACAATTCAAGCCTATTCAATGAATACCTTCATCGATTGATTTCAACTTCTCTGCTTTTCCTTGATGAGTTTTGTTCAGACTGACATTTACTGCTTCTACAAGTTAATAACCGACGTTGAAAACGATACATTAATTGATCCTTGTATTGTAAAGCTGAGGGCACTCCATTTCAAAAGTACGCAAATGCGCGGTTCGTTTTCAAGACCCCATATATACTTATGGTGTATAGAGCTGGATCATGAACCACGGACGAAGACATTGCTGCCTGTTTGACACATGGAATCCAGAACTGATTTGCTTTGTAAGATAATATCCCTTAATTAACGCCGTCTCTAGATCTTTTGCTCATTGTCTCCTTCATAAAAGGTTTCAAAAATAACACCATATAAATCATGCCATAGTTCTAGGTGATGCAACGGAAAATTAAGGTTTTATTTGAAGTTGACTAACGGCTGCATGTGTTACTTATGCCTAAGGCTTAAATACTTAAGCGCATGAACTTTTATTAATTGGTTATACGATTAATGTCCTATACGATTCGTATTCGATGAGCCAGGTCATAACAAACAAGTAATTTGTTGTGTTTCGCATTTCTGTGCCATGAATTCAATAGTTCAATGTTAAAAAAGAAACTTGGATTATGAATGTAATTTGCAACGTAAGTTGACTAATAACAAAGCTATGTAAGTAAAGCTCCCATAAATCTACTTTATGTATGACCGTATTGGTTTTGTATTTTGTCTGAACGCAAAATTTCTGATAATGTCACTCCTTTAATATCCAATCGATCTGCGGCAACATGCACAGAGCAAGTTAATAAGTTTACAGCTTGATTCTGGCGGCAACTTTCATCTATCATCCTCATAGATCGTGTGTGCGCTGGTAGGCGATTTACAGTCATTCTGTGGCCCACAGAAATGTTTCGTGATATTTGGTCTTTTCTCGATCAATATGTGTGTAACGCGTTCATGTAAAAATGCACAAATTTTTGCTCCCCGTTGGACTAGCATCCTTTCAATGTGCCTTGCTTTGCAATGTTTTTGTTTGTTTAAATTTAGGTAAAAAAATGTACCTTTCAAGGGACAACAGCCTTCGCGAGTTTTCTACGAATTCGACGATTTAGGTGCTTGTTCCACATGTGAATCATTTTGTGACTCTAAAAGATGTTGTATAAACTAGGAATGAGAATGGACTACAAAAAATTTCAGAATTGTCAAAATCCTACATATCAGTTTTTATACTTTGATCGCGACTCTCAAACTACACATACAGAAGCATTTATTCAGTTTGTAAATGCATAAAATTTCTCTTAATTGTAGTTATTTAGTTCCATTTAAGCAACTTGAATAAAAGTGGATACACATGCATGTATTGTAAAATGAAATGCGGTTAATGTTCGCGATCAGTTATGTATTGGGCAACACAGGTCATCATTCTATAAACGTTGTATGTTCTTACCTTCTGCATCGCATTCATCACTTGAGTAAACAATTGGGGTGAAACCAAAGCCGTCATCAAAGTCCAAAGACCGTTTAACCTACTTCAGCTTCTTCGTATGTCGTAACACTTGATTCAAGGACTTCACTGCAGCTCTCGACGTCAATATCTACCTCTAACAGGTCACCCGTGGCCAGTCAATTTTTACTGCTAGGACTTGTGAACGGCGTTAACAAAAGTTGGCTGGCTTGTTCATCCATGTCTGGTTCCAGCAGATCACTCGTGTTTAAGTCTATTCTGGACTTAAAGCACGCTTGATGGATTGCAAGATACAAAATATATGTATTTAGCCAACAGTTGCCGGAGTTTTTGCTTTCTACCAAGGTGCTATGTTGCACTCAGTTTGCCACAATTATATCAATCATCATCGTGTTTGTTATTTCTTTTCCGCGGGAAGTTGTCAAACATCTCAGGGTGTGCTTTCGTTAAAAACAGGAACAAATTATCCATTGTTTCGTCGTGAAAGATAACGGGAGGGTACTTCTCGTTCACCTTACAATGAAATTTAATTATTCTTTAACTTTCCTTAACAATTGGTCAAAACTAAAAGCCCTTTTAAATTTGCCAAACTCGCAATTTTGTAGAATGAATATGTGGAGTATGCCATGATCAATAGACCTGCCAAAACACAAAATATATATATATATATAAAGGATATTACATAATACGTGGCGCGAACATATGAATATTGTATTTTCGAATAATCAAAACAATATTTGACTTACTCATTGCGCTCGATCCTAAAATATTGATTTCAACACGATATTCTTTTCATATATGGTCAGAAGTCGGAACTAGCTAACAGAGAACACACATAAGTCCCGTGGGAATACGCACGAGTTTTTCATGTGTTACATATTTTTTCACTACTAAAAATATGGAAAATACAAGTTTTTTTAGTTTTCGGTAAAACACTCATAACCATATAATAACAGCAGATATTTACCGCCTGGTGGCGAAGATTATTGTTGACAAATATTTTCTTGGCCGGCCAGACCTACATCGTCAACACGGTAGATAGTGTTGACATGTGCCAAAGCACATTACATGCCGCCACACCTCAAATCCGTTAGATAGCCTTGCCGCCTCTTTTGTTTTTGCAAAATAAAATTCGGACAGTTGCTTCTCTCTGCTCATTCCGTTCGAGCAAGTATTTGGGGTACGTTCAACTTAGTTGCCTTATAGCTGGCAAGAAAATATAGCTAACTGCAAACGCAATGCCATCAAAAAGAACTAGTACTCCGAAAAAGAATGTCACGCCTGTCATTTTTGCACGCGAATTTACAGATTCAGAATGAGCCGATTTTTTTCGCAACCGTGCGGCAATTTCTGGAGCTTGGTAACGAATTTAAGATTTAGAAAATTCCTCAATTTTATCGAGTCAATCCTCGTGTGCGTTTTCCCGGAGGGTTATCTGATGGTAATAGGCAGAAAGAGGGTTTCTCGAGGATTAAAATGATATCTATATTGCCATGGTTACGTGCATCGTCTTTCAACTGCAAGGCTTCTTGTTGGAGGCATTTCGCGCAATGGCGACTTTTAGAACGATGTTGTAAAAATGCAACAACTTCGGCTTGTATAGCTTCCTTCGTTCGGTCTTCTTTTCATTTAGTTTTTGGTTTGAAGACAAGTCAAGACATCTAATGGGGTTTGTATGTTTTTTGTTTTTGAAAAAATCTAATGTAAGCGAAGAAATCGTGCCTTTCGATTCGCAAAGGTGGTAAATGAGAGATTCGGTGTTTACGAATATAATGCAAGAAAAGTTTCAGTGCGCTGGTGTTGAAGAGTAGGGCCAAAAAGCAAAGAGCACAACTCCAAACTTGATTGATTAGATGATAAGGTAAGGAACGTATTACAGATGTTGTATTTCTTATGACCACGTCCCTGATTTATGGTATTTGTGCACTGATTCCATGTATATTTTCCCATCTCTCACCACAGAAGTGAACTACTGTAGCTTATTTTTGAGATTTTTGCGCACAGTTAAGCCCTTACGTTTGCTTTAAGACTTGAGTCGCCCTAATAGATGAACTATATTCACTTAACCTATACTTGAACTATAAACACTGCACTTTCAATGGTGTGAGAAAAATCAATTGTTATTTAAAAAAATCTGCCAAGCTGAAATTAATATGAAAACTCAGTAGGCAAAATATAAATGCATGTAGTATATGAATATGTTTGCTCAGCTGGCTGCTTGCAATTTACAGAGCTTCAACATTTTATACCGGTGTGGCAGTCTGAGATTGTTCCGTGCTGAAATTGTATTGCACATGCGCAGTTGATACATGCGCCCGCGATTGAGTGTGTTGTTTCCTCGCCGTGCTGAGATTGTCACATTGCAAGAAGTCACTGGTTTTGTTTGTATACAAACGACAAACGTTTCGGAGTTTTTTCAAAGCTATTTACAGAGTAAGGTGTTTTCATAGCCGTCAACAAGCTGTAGAGGCTGTTCTTGTGAAAGGTAAGAGTCTTAACTTCAGCACATTTAAACCGAATAAATATAACACGCGGCACAATTGTCATAAATCTATCTGCACGTGTCTTCCATAATAATATCGTATGCTTTCATTCATTGCTGGTGTAGATTGTTTAGTGCAGAATAGTTAACTTAGACCTTTATGACAACTGCTGATTGCAACATGAAATGATTCAGAGTTGAAAAATTGATGCTTGAAATATTTGCGTGAATGTTGAAAATCTCATATATATTCCAAAATTCTTGTATAAATAATTAATAAAGAATTAAAAATTTTTTCTGAAAAAATCTCCTTATATCCATTTGGGTTTTAATATATGGCAAATATAGTTTGATGGTACAAAGTTTAAAGCTTAACCCATATATAAATTAACACCACTTGATCTGCTTTTCGCAAAGCTAAAATGAATAGATGAATCTTTTTTACCTGAGAGTTTCATTGTTGCAATGTGTGTCGCCGTGCTACTAACATACAGTTTATATATATCATTGGTACGTTAGCAAATTTTCTAATTGGTTTATGTTTGTAGTTATTGGAAAATGGTCACTTCATCACCTGAAAAGTGTCCACCCACAGGCATTTGTTACTGCATTTTTTTATCAAGCTGCCTCTTTCAGGAAACGAATTGATATATGTTGGGAAAAAGAATGATGTAAGGCGCAATTTTTTCAATGTAGGTTATGCCAGTATTTTGACAAATACTCAGCAATGCTATTTGCTTGTATTAAATTTTGTAAATTAACTATCAACTATTCCATCAATTTTTAGTGTAAATCGTGTGATCGGTGTCAACGATATGACAAATTAAAAACTCAGGCTCCCGAATTAAAGTCAATTAAAGTTGACAAAGCTATGGAATTAGTTGGGATGGATCTCATTGGTTAGTATATTATACATCTGTAATTTATATATATATATATATATATATATATATATATATATATATATATATATATATATATATATATATATATATATATATATATATATATATATATATATATATATATATATATATTTATATATATATATATATATATATATATATATATATATATATATATATATATATATATATATATATATATATATATATATATATATATATATATATATATATAATCAATGAAAGTTCACCCTATGTTTTTTATGAACTGATCAATTGATGCTTTGCAGGACCACTGCCATTCACAGAGGCTGGTTATAAATATGTATTGACATTTACGGACTACTATACCAAGTTTGTCGATTTTTACCCCCTAAAAGAAAAAGGAGCACTTGGTGTTGCCTTTTGTATGCAAACCTTTGTTTCCAGGTACAGTTAATTTTTGTGTTATAATTTAATTGCTTGAGTCAACAATAATTGTTTTGGGTATATATATTTCTTATTTGTAATTTTAAAATAACTGCTAGTTACTTTTTTATAGATGGGGTGCCCCAAACAGACTATTGTCAGATCAAGGCAGAGAATTTGTTGCAAAGGTATAAAATATCAGCCTATTAAGCTGCAAAACTTCCTAAAAGATCATTTCATCATGCTTTTTCTATTTCAAATACTTAGGTGAATACAGAAATTTGTAAGAAATTTGGAATTTCCCGATCCATTACAAGTGCTTACCATCCACAAACAAATGGACTTGATGAGAGGACCAACCAAACCCTAAAGGTCTGACTGGCCAAACTGGTCAATGATCATCAAAATGACTGGGATGAATACCTTGAGCAAGTTGCTTTTTCAATATGAGTACAGAAACAAGGCTCAACTAAATATAGTCCCTTTTTCCTTATGTTTGGTCGGCACCCAAAGACTCCAATGGAGGTAAAAGAAATTACTATAGAACTGAGATTCCCCTAAGTATCTACCCACAATTATTCTTCCACACCTGTTATTCATATTTTCTACCATATACAACTACAATAGTACATATTGAAAATTTTAACTTTATGTTTTTTAATTTGTAACAATGCAGTCAGAAAATCTACTTATTCCTTTGCTGGCTCATATTAAATATCATATAATGCCTTCAGTTAACCCAATGTGGTACACCTTATTGTATTTGGTATATCACCTTGCCTAATTATCCATTTATATTTAAATTTTAACATCATAATGACAAGTGGTTTTTTATAGATGGAAGAATCATCAGAAAATAGTGTTGACATGCCAGAAATTCCTTCAAATGATGAACTTGATAGAATGGTATCATTGAGAGAAAATATGTTGAAAGAAGTGCAAAAAGAGGTAGTTTATGAAATTTCACATATATTACATGCTATATTACATGAACAAGTTTTAACGCATTAAGCTGCAGAGCTAATTTGTTAATTCTTTTAGGTCCAAAAGAATGTGGGGAAAGCACAAGCTAAGCAAAAGAAGGATTATGCAAAAAGAAAAGAAAAAGGGGTTAAAGTTTTCAACCATTCAATTGGGGATATAGTTCTTCGAAAGGTCATGAAGAACACTGGTAGAAAAGGTGGAAAGATGGATGCTTTGTGGACTGATCCTTATAGGTAATAATTATATATAATCATGCGTGTTTGGATTTCATGTTGTCACACCTACATTAAGGTTGTTAAGCCCTGGTGGCATGTTAAACATCTGAAATCTTCTGCCCAAAACGAAATTTTTTATTGCAAGCTCTCAGAAAAAACAGCCCTGTTAAAGCTTAGTTACTTAAATTAAATCCTTTTTAGGATTGCAGAAATAGACAACCATCAGCGAATACAACTTGAAATTATTGAGACTGGGGAACAGCTAAAGGTTAAAGTGCCTTATGACCAAGTGAGACCTCATAAAACAAGTGAGTTGCACATAACCAAGCCTGTCTCTGCCCAACATACCCTAGTAAAACCTGTTGAAAACAAGCCTGCCACAGACCAACCCTCCTTGACCAAATTTGTTGAAAACCAATCCACCCCAAGTGAACCTGTTCAAAAGCAACCCACCCTAATAAAACCTGTTGAAAACCAACCTACCACCACCAAACCTGTCAAAAACCAATCCATCACAACCAAACCTGCTAAAACCCTACCCACCACCACCAAACCTGTTCTAAACCAGCCCACCACCACCAAACCTGTTCTAAACCAGCCCACCACCACCACAGTTGCCCAAAAACCAATTCCCCAAACCATCATTCAAACCAGTACCTACCACGCCTCTCCCAGCAAACACAAAATACAATGACGACATAGTTGTTGGTGAAATTAAAAAAGGAAAGAGAAAAGCAGTACAACTGGCAGTGAAGTCAGCAGTCCCTAAGAAAAATATTGCAGGCCTCGTTCCAGTTATTCAGAGTGGAAAATGGTTAGAGGATGAACAAATTCATCATGCCCAAGCTATGCTTTCAAAACAGTTTACCAGCATTGGAGGACTCCAGCCTGTCTGTATATTTGAGCCACAGGGCTGTCAACGTGCTGGGACTCCTGAAAATGCTTTTGTTCAAATCCTGAATGTTAACGATAATCACTGGATAACTATGAGTAATATTGGTTGCCCAAAGGACACCGCAGTGATGTATGATTCATTACATCATGACATAAATTCTTATGATGATAAACTTTTGCGACAAATAGCTTATATGCTAATGCCAAGATCTAGGCACATGACATTGTTCACAGCAGATATGGAAAAGCAAGTTGGAACTTCAGACTGTGGGCTATTTGCTATTGCTGCTGCCACCAGTCTGTGTCTTGGTTTATTACCACAGACTTGCAAATGGAAACAAGAAAAAATGAGGGAACACCTGATCAGGTGTTTTGAAGGAGGAGTCCTGGAAGAATTTCCAAAGTTAAGCAAGACAAGAGACCACCAATGTTACCTTGAAAGCAAGGAGATTCAAGTTTTTTGCCATTGTCGACAGCCATATGTAGAAACAGTGTTCATGGTACAGTACGATAAATGCTTGGATTGGTTCCATCGGGCGTGTGAGAAAGTTCCTAGAGTTGTTAGAAAAAACACTAATTTTGCATGCAAAAACTGTTTGTAACGCTGTTCTTGCAAAGAAATTTTGTTGTTCAAAAAAAAAACTATATAAAGTTGTAAATATATTAGATACTTTCAAACGTACCTGTATATTAAATTTATGAACAATATATTATCAAAATTGTCTAAAATTAGAGGTAATTGCAAAATATGGGGCATGACGGTCCATGACGGCATTGCCATTTTCTTATCAAACAGCAGCCAAAATTCTGGTGGGGCGAAGGGGCAACCCCCACTTTATCTAAATCTGCACTTAATCGGAAACATTCAGCACGGCGATTTCAGCATGACAATGTCAACACAACAATCTTAGTATGTCTCAGTACTACAATGTCAGCACAACAATCTTAGTATGACAATGTCAGCACAGCAATCTTAGTATGACAATGTCAGCACGGCAATCTTAGTATGACAATGTCAGCACAGCAATCTTAGTATGACAATGTCAGCACAGCAATCTTAGTATGGAAATCTTAACACAACAAACTCAGTATAACAATGTCAGCTCAGCAATCTCAGTATGACAATGTCAGACCAGTAATCTTGCTTTGCTGACTTTGTCATACTAAGATTGCTGGGCTGACATATTGTCATACTGAAATTGCTGTGCTGATATTGTCATACTGCTATGTATTAAGTATGCTATGCTTACATTATATTGTCAGATGTACACTAGCTGTTATACTGTGGGGACATTGTCAGTCTGAGATTGACATGCTGAAATATTCATAGTGAAATCAGCATGGTGCTGATCTGAGACTGTTACACAACAAAATGAGGGAATGCTCCATTTCTTAAGGTTAGAACAAGGTGTAAACTGAAACAATGACGTCCTAAAATCTCGTTAAATTTAAACACTTTGTAATATACTGTAGAAGATAAGAAGAATATTTGCTACAAACATTTTGAATATTGTCGTTTTCTAAACATCCTGTCTCTTTTGAAGTGACTCCTTCGTTCTAGTTTTTCTCTTTAAATTACCCAAATTCGAATAAACTATGTTCTGCTATATTTACAATTGTAGTGCAAATGATAATCACCGCGTAAAAACGCTATGACATTTTCCGCACGATTACAATTTCAGACCGCTCTACAACGTGCTCAGATTGCTGGCTCCAGTTGGAGCATGCGCAGAAGTCATATGACAATTTTAGCACGATGACAATCTTAGACCGCCACACCGGTCACGATACTCACTTACTAGCCAAACTATAAATAGTTCATACCCCAACCCATGACAATGGATTTATTGAGAATTGGTGTTTGCTTTCGCCTGGGAGAAGCTGGTACTTGATGGCTGTTGCACAAAATAGTATTTGTTGATCATGAATACTATAAGCTAATATACACCTATATAAATAGTCGATATAGCGTACTTGTTTAGGTGGTCATATATACCTTATGACTTAGTATAAGAGTCATTTGATTTAACCTTGCTTGCACCACAGAATATTCATGTTTCCTATGCAACCAATTAATAAAAATCATGAATTACACTGCTATAGCTAAGCTGTTACCTTGGCAACTAAAATTCATGGTTGTGAGAGAGATTGTAATTAAGTACTCTATCTAGGTATTTTATACTGTAAACAGTCTGGTATTAGAGATGAAGACATTCAGTGAGATCTTCGAATTCAATCTTTGATTTCTATATTTCATAAATGTTGATAGGACTATCAGTATAATTATCTCGCCTTCATGAAATCTTTGGTGGGTAGCTGTACCTGCTTCAAAAACAGGATGGGTTGTATCGATCAGTTTGTGTCGTACTGCTATATCAAGTATATGCTACAATATTTATGATCAGACCAAACTAACATTGTCAATGTGTTTTTAGATGATGCTCACCTGGCCATAAGTGCCGGCAAAACCAGTCTTTGGGGGAAGCTTTCTTTGCTCTTGACCCAAGCAGCTGAGCTTGACAGAGTTTGACAGTGCAGTAATATACCTAGCCCTTTATTTTAGATTCAGTAAAAACAACTGGGTGAATTATGACATGAAGGTCAAGGTCAGCACATTGAGTTAATGAGCCTGATGCATTTGTCAGTTTATGCCACTACACTGTGTTTGTTAGATCTGATTGTGTAGTCCAATCAGATCTAACTACTAGTTCAGTCTGTCCTGCAAAAATATCAACCTGTTCTGGGTTGATGAAAGCATAATTGAAAAATGTTGTGCTGCGGGCCCACATTGTTTAAGACTGTTGAGCCAACAATGCTGAACAATACTGTTGAACTATGTGAGCAGACCAAAATTGTTCAATCCTATTTTAATTAAACCTGAACAGAGTAATATTTTTTGCCATGTGACTACTTGTCAACAAACATACCTTGCCAAATAAAACTGGAACCCTAATGTGTGTACCCAACCTGCTTTCACTATTTTATAATTACACGTAATGATAGACACTCGGTCTTATCTGACAATGGACGGGTATTGATACACACCAACAATTTAAACCATTAATAGTTTAAACCAAGCAAACGATTACATGAAGACACTGTATTCACCATCTTTTAATAAAAAAATTGACATTCGTGATGTGAATTACAATAAAAAAGCAATAAAGAAATTCTACATACAATTCTGCCAGCTGACACTGTTGAATTTCATTCTGTCATACAATATCAGAATAGCTGACTAATTTTATGAAAGTTTAGAATGTATTTGAAATTATCAGGACCTACATTATGCACAAGTCAGTGTAAACCCCTACTTGCCCCACCTCAGGCCTTTACTGGGGATTAATAAGCAACTTAATTATGTTCTGTTGTCTTTACCTGCAATATATGTATTGTGAAGCATTAAAAAAATTACCTTTTATTGGAGGATTAGATTATCAAAATATGAAGAGGTATATACCAGATATCTGATTAACTTTATCAAAGTTTAGAATGTGTGGGGAATGAACTGAAACTAAATTATGCACCAGTCTAATCAAATGATACCAAATCCCCATAATACTCCTAAGGTAGGGGAGGGGTTTACATTAACTCATGTATTACACAATAACTTTGTTCTCAACATTTGTTGCAACAAACAGCAATGAGGAAAAACTGGTTAACATACCACTCATTGTTTGAAAGCCTTTCATTTTTGGCTAGTCTAATTCAAGTTATAATAATATATAAACAAAGTACCAAACTAATTTTGGCAGAGCGTCAGCCATCAATTCTTGTTTGAACAAAGTGTTGAGAGAAAAACATACTGAGAATGTCTTTCTGTAAATATTTATTTTTTAGAATCCTTGTGATTCATTGTACGAGAACCGGAATTAATAGAGCTTGAGATTTCAACTACAGGCAAATATTGTCTACAAGGCTACAAATTCAAATGTACCGATGAACTCACGAACATATCATTTCAGTTTGGTTTTATACTTATGTCTTGAAGCATGATTCAACATTCAAGCATCATCACTTAGATAGAACTCATATTCTTGTTGTCACTTCCTAACTTGTAAACAAAGTTTCTCATTTGTATACGGTAACATGACAAGCAAGATTTGCCAAAAAATTTGAAACATTTACTGCAATTACTGTCCAGCAATTCAGCTCATACCAGTTTACAATTGGTCCATTCTTTACAGAAGATTTACAGAAGAATACGCGACGTAGCACATGGTCTGACTGTGGTTCTTGCACAATAATTCCCCAGGAACTTAAATTCCTTTTGTTTTCTTTACTTTTGCCATAGTTTTGCTTTTTGTTGCCTTTTACTGTGATTCGAGATTAGGCTCATAAACAAACTTAACAACGATTTGCTCGCCATTTTGAATTAGTACGTTTCAATACTTCGTGTAAGCTTACGTTATTGGATATTTTTCGTTGAATAACCGCTGAATTAACGTACAGGCGAAAATGCAAATTCGCGCGCAAAAATGCCGGGCGTGTGTTGACGGACACGACCGCGCAAAATGGTGGTTCGTACAGAGTGACGAAGGTATTTTTATTGAAAAGAGCACAGGTCGCTGCCGTTAACGGCATTAGCGCAAGTAAAACAAAAAGCGAATCATTAAAGGTAAGAAAAATTGACATGTTGCATCGTTTTTATTGCATTTGTAATGGGAAGTAATTATGCCGTAATTATCGTTAAATCTTACACTAATTGTCATAGATTCTCACAAAAATTACTCATTTTCCTGGCATGATTTTGAGACTTCCAACAAGCACCCGTAGTCTGAGATAACTATACACACGTTACCTTTTTTTATCTACCATGCCTTAGTACGAGCTTTGTGTTTTTGCAGTAAGGAAGGCATATAACAGCACGTAGACAGGGCCGGCGCTAGAATGTTAATTCGGCATTGGGGTTTACATTCATATATTGAGGTTCTGCCTGACTAATTTCTTTTGAATATATATATATATATATATATATATATATATATATATATATATATATATATATATATATATATATATATATATATATATATATATATATATATAATTATGTATTTAATTTTGGTATTTACAAATTTTATGGTAAGGTTTTCTTGTTCGATGATGTCCACAAATATGCTTTATCAATGATATTTCTTAGCAAGTTTTGATGTATCAAAGGAATCATTTTAAAGTGTAAAAAATAATAAAATAGTACTAAAATATTCATGAGCTATAAAAGTGATGCCATCCGTGTCACAATACAATGCGAGAAAACAATTCTAAGCGTAATGTATTCTAGGTTAGTTTACTTCATGCCCAACTTATGACCACACTACACTCGCTCCAAACACGCACACTCTCCAGATGCGCAGCTCTAGACCGAGCTGGGAGAATCCTAATTCTGGATGGGGGTTTCTCAAAGTTTTTTTCTTGAAACCTTATTGCGAGTCTACGGTCAAAACTGTTGCATAATCAACTCAATGGCGCAAATTTTGATATTTTAATTCTTGTCAACCACATCATACCTTAGTTAATTTCTTAAATGAAAAGTGTACGAAGCCTTTTCTTACACGCAGAGCACGAGGTGCTTCTTCTTTATCTACGTCATTTAACTCACAAACACCGTTTCCATTGATTCCGAGGATAAATGATCGACAACTACAGTTCTTGCCGCATTGCCAAAGGCATTCTCTAAAATCAACGCCAAATATTGTCGTCAGGACATGTCCTGAAACAACGCGATCTTGTAAACTGGTGCCTTTAAATGAGCGGGGTAACTAGACCATGTACCCTGTGCAACTATGTGCATAATATTGATGACAAAAATTCCGGCCAATATCAGATATTGAAATCTTTCTTCAATGTAATCCCCGATTTTCATAATTTTAAGATTGGTCGAGGGTTTAATTTTTCGCGGAACGTTTATATATTTTTGTGTTAGAACTTGTTTGAACGTTGTTTGAACATTAATTTAACGTTGCACGAACGTGGTACCAACGTTATGTTCCAACGTTAATCCCAACGTCGCCACCACGTTCCTACGAGTTCACAAAAAACGTTCCACAATTATTCGTCCGACAATTATTCGTTACTCTATTTGTTTCCATAATCAGTTGATTTAAGTTGTAGGTGGTAAATACGCTCAAAATGTTGGACGTATTAGTATTTGAAGTGTTGGATAACAGGTTACAATTCAAGTCACCTAGTAAAATCATCAATTATATATATCTATAGTTTACTCAAACATCGAAAATAAATGGTTGGACGAGTTCGGAGGTCCATACCAAGAGCACATCAGAACGGGTCATGAGTGAGGGTTCGGGGTCTCAATAATCTACAATTCAAAATATTTATTAAGTAGATCTTTTCGACCGATAAAATCAAATTACTTATAATAAGAGTGTATAAGAGCACTCTGCCACCTCTTCTACCATTTAATTAACGATCAAGTCTTTGATTACTAATTACGCCTCTATGATTTCTAATTCATTATTACTTACAGATAAATCCAACTTAGTTTCATTAATTACCAAAATATCAATCTTATTAGTTTCTATATAGACTCGTAATTACTATATTTCTATGTAATTACTATGTAACATCTATATGAGAGCTTAAACTCTTAATATTTAAACAAGCAATTGCAAGACTAAATATCTTCCTAGAATTATTGTATTACCAAACGCATGTTGTGAAAAGAGTAATAGTCAACGCTCTACCGAAAGTCATTTATGAATGAAAATCGAACTCGCAACCTTAGAGATGTAATTTTATCACTTTGCCTCACAAAATTGGCCAAAAATGATTGTTTTGCTACTTACTACCTGTCGAGTAGATATTTTTTCTTGGCGTCTCCAGTAACCAATCAAATTGCAGCATTTGCAATATTATACATGTATGGTTCGTACTACGGGCCACAGTTATGTTAAACTTTGTGATTCCATTGTTTTATTCTAATGAATTATTAATGAGTTTTTTAATACTGTATACTAATGAATGTTTTAATAAACAGGAAAAAATGGCCATACAAATAACAGACATTTCAAAATTTAACTCCAAACCAGTATTGTGTCGTCGCATTGGATGAAGAAGCACAGCCATGTTGAGGTATACTTGCTGCGAACCATCCAAATAGTCCAAACTCATGGTGTTGTAATTTTAAAGTCGAGGGACACCTGGAAATGCCGAAGGAGACGGATATGTAGAAAATTCTGTCATTCTCTTGCACAATCCAGGTGCTCACATTGTTATAGTTTGCATCATAGATCCTCAATTCATCAAGCTTACCACATTTATGACCTGTTGTAAATTAAAATGATCTTTTGAACACATTTTGCTATGTTTTTAGGCTCTGTGGGACGAGAATAAAACATTGGTGTAAAAATAAAACACATGCGCAGACAATCCACATTGCTTACCCCGATGGTTGTTTTGTATGCACAAAGGGAAAAGGACGTGACACCTGCCTTTTTAAAACCAAGAATCGTGGTTTTTGAATAAATTATAGCTATAACTGCATATGCGAAATATTTCCCCAAAATGACCAGCACATCAAAGTTTTTAGAAAAATAAACGTCATGCAGCGGCTTAGTAAGGCGTTAAATGTTTAAAGTTTTACTTGTATTTTTTTCTCCACGCAAATATACGTGTATACAGTTTTGAATAACTGTGTGAGGTTATAGACCAATGAAATTGCAGAAGATGGCAGCCGGTGCCAATCTAGTGCCAGGACCTTTTTTCTCATTCCACTTTAGTGAAGGCGTAGGAACGAGTTTATTGCTTACAATGTCGTTACCCACGTACTGGTTCTGCAATGAGCCTGCTTGCTTGCTTGTACACTGACAGTTGCCTGTGCTAATGACTTGTGGTTAGCTTTTTATAATTGTGCGTGTGTTGTGGTTTGTGATAATTGGCTTAACGTTACTCATGCAACTGTAACTGACTTTAACTTTCTCCCTATTGAAAATCTTGTGTAACTCGTGGCCTACTGGAACGTGCGTGTCTACAAGGTTGTGAAAACTACGTGTAATGTTTGTTTTGCAGGCGTTGACACACCCGAAGCATTCGGTACTGACCTATAATATTTTAAATGTTACATGCTTGTTAAACTATAATACAGGTTATCATGTAAAGCATACCGTAAGGGTGAATGACGAGTTGTAAAAATGTGTACATTTTTAAAACTCGTCAATCCCCTTTACGATATGCTTCTGCCAACAGTTTGACAGGATCTTTTTTGGGACATCCTGTACAGGGTGTATCAAGAAAACGAATACAAACATGAAATTGCTCTGAATTTTTTGAAGCGCCTCAATGTACAGAGGTTTTTATTAAAATAGATTGTTTTGGTGCTTATAATGTAGAATAAACAGAAAAATGAGGAATTTAAAACTTTAACACCCGGGGGTTATGTCTTTTATGACATGTTAAATATGGCTTGAGCGCAAAATTTTTAAAAGTAATTTTGGTGGGCGGAAAATTTGTCGGGTGTTGTATTGCTGTTGGATTTACACATAATTTGCATACAAAATTAAAACTCAATTAAGAAAAATACAATTTCTCACGACATTTTGAAGGGCTTAAACTCAATCAAATTTTTTGAAATTTTGAATAGAAATAAAACATCTAGCATATATTAAACCTACCAATCCAAAACTATTTTAACCATTCAAATTTTGTGTGCAACAATTTTTAATATATTTGAAAACACGCCCTCCCACTCGGACTCTAAGCATTTTGATTTTAGATTATTTACGTTTTT
>CAWLCR010000013.1:65000-67811 GCA_963855995.1 Muricea muricata | reverse complement strand
GTGGTAACTTTTCTGACACCCCTTGCTTAAAACTCGTAAAACGAAGGGATCGATAGGCCATGCTTTCACAGTTTGTATTCATACTGAAAATCAAAATCAAGCGAGCATTTACCCTTTTGTTCAACATGAGATTTCCGTTCTCATTGAGCTCACCTTAGGACACCTGCGTTATCATTTGACAGTCGTGCCGCCCCAGCCAAACTCCCGACCTGACGGTGTCTTCGGCTCGGATCGACCGACAGAAGAGCGATCTTAACGCTAAAACTTGGACGTTTGCATCCAGCTCCGCATTACCGAATAAGTAAAAGAACGACAAGAGTAGTGGTATTTCACCGCCGGATTGCTCCTCCCACCTATTCTACACCTCTGGTGTTCCTTCACAGAGTCAGACTAGAGTCAAGCTCAACAGGGTCTTCTTTCCCCGCTGTTGCTGCCAAGCCCGTTCCCTTGGCTGTGGTTTCGCTAGATAGTAGATAGGGACAGTGGGAATCTCGTTAATCCATTCATGCGCGTCACTAATTAGATGACGAGGCATTTGGCTACCTTAAGAGAGTCATAGTTACTCCCGCCGTTTACCCGCGCTTGGGCGAATTACTTCACTTTGACATTCAGAGCACTGGGCAGAAATCACATTGCGTCAGCACCGGTCACCAGCCATCGCAATGCTTTGTTTTAATTAAACAGTCGGATTCCCCTTGTCCGTTCCAGTTCTAAGTCGGTTGTTAATTGCCTGCCGATTCGACCTGGTGGTCACAGCTGAGCCAGTCCACGCGAGGTCCCCTCGAAATCCGACGTCGACACACGGCGAACCGTACATCTCCGTCAGCCCACGACGGGTCTACGCACTTCGTAACCCAGCCCGAAAGGCCCAACCCTTAGAGCCAATCCTTTTCCCGAAGTTACGGATCCATTTTGCCGACTTCCCTTACCTACATTGTTCTATGGACCAGAGGCTGCTCACCTTGGAGACCTGCTGCGGTTATGAGTACGACCGGACAAGAAAGTAAACAGCTCGCTCGGATTTTCAAGGGCCGTCGAGGGCGCATCAGACCGCACAAGAAGTGTGCAGCTTTACCGGCCGTGAAACCCTATCGCCGGCTGAACCGATTTCAGGGTAACGTTGACCGTTAAAAAGAAAAGAGAACTCTTTCCAAGGCTCTCGCCGACGTCTCCGAGTTCGGTTGCGTTGCCGCCGGTGTCACTGCGTGACAGTATCCTCGTTCCGGTTCGGGAATATTAACCCGATTCCCTTTCGACGGGCGGTCCACGAATGGGACGCTTTGTCACAGAATTTCCCTATCTCTTAGGATCGACTAACCCATGTCCAACTGCTGTTCACATGGAACCTTTCTCCACTTCGGTCTTCAAAGTTCTCATTTGAATATTTGCTACTACCACCAAGATCTGCACCGGCGGCCGTTTCACCCTGGCTCACGCCAAAGGCTGCATCACGACCGCCGCGCCCTCCTACTCGTCGGCACCTTGCACTTGCACCGACGGCCGAGTATAGGTGCGACGCTTGAGCGCCATCCATTTTCAGGGCTAGTCGATTCGGCAGGTGAGTTGTTACACACTCCTTAGCGGATTCCGACTTCCATGGCCACCGTCCTGCTGTCAATATCGACTAACACCTTTTTTGGGATCTTATGAGCGTCGACTTTGGCACCTTAACACGGCGTTCGGTTCATCCCGCATCGCCAGTTCTGCTTACCAAAAATGGCCCACTAAGAGCTCGCATTCGAGTGTCTGGCTTCAGTTAAGCAAGTCTGACTTCTTACCAATTTAAAGTTTGAGAATAGGTTAAGGTCATTTCGACCCTAAGACCTCTAATCATTCGCTTTACCTGATAAAACTGCACGCTGAACTCCAGCTATCCTGAGGGAAACTTCGGAGGGAACCAGCTACTAGATGGTTCGATTAGTCTTTCGCCGCTATACCCAAATTTGACGATCGATTTGCACGTCAGAATCGCTACGGGCTTCCACCAGTGTTTCCGCTGGCTTCGCCCTATTCAGGCATAGTTCACCATCTTTCGGGTCCCAACATGTATGCTCTTACTCGAACCTTTCTGTGAGCAGAATAGGTCGGTCGATGATGCTGCACATGGTTGCTTCTCACCTCGGCGCACGTTCACTTTCATTGCGCCCACGGGTTTCGATCACCCGGCGACTTGCACACATGTTAGACTCCTTGGTCCGTGTTTCAAGACGGGTCGAATGAGGCCGTATGATCGTCGGCATTTTAGACGCGTCATGTGCGAGCATCGAACTGTCGATCGGCGGCAGTTCGTGCGCACAGGCGTGCCGTCCGCCACAGTCGACACGCCGAGCCGACAGTTCGAGCTGCCAGGCATCGATGCACACGTCGCAGAGGAAACGGTCGGCAATGGGCCAGGCGATCACGAGGCTTAACAACCAGATGCGGTTCACCTTCCTCGAGTGCTTTTCGCCCACGACCGATCGATGCTGACGCTTGTCCGCCGAAAGTGCGCCGATCGCACGCCGTATCCGTTCACGTCCCGTCCGCTCGGATCGAGAACACGACCGTCGCGGCGAACGAACGGCTGAATCCGACAGGGCAAATTGCTAACTCCATTCGCTTCCCTTTCAACGGTTTCACGTACTTTTTAACTCTCTTTTCAAAGTCCTTTTCACCTTTCCCTCACGGTACTTGTTCGCTATCGGTCTCGTGCTCGTATTTAGCTTTAGATGGAGTTTACCACCCGTTTTGGGCTGCATTCCCAAACAACCCGACTCTTCGAAAGTAGTTCGCGGGCGCTCGGCCACGGCCACGCACGGGGTTGTCACCCTC
>CAWLCR010000012.1:0-86000 GCA_963855995.1 Muricea muricata | reverse complement strand
CTAATTCTTTCTTTCTACAGTTATACAACTAGGATGGATCTCAAAAAGGGCCATATGTTAACTGCTGGATGAAACCAAGTGGTTGTTACAGTCAAATTATAATCTGGATGTGTTATCTACCTATGTAATAGGATGGGAGTTCTTGATTAAAAGAAATGTATTCCAGTTGAAAGTAAAATGCTGATTTTCAAGATTGTATGCATATATTACATTGTATGCGATGGATAGAATCTACCATGATAATTAGATTCCTGTACTTGACGTGATGTGATCTACAAAATGGATGGATGTTGGGTACATCATAATGTTGCAATGGAATGGAATCTGCCTGTTACAGTATTGTTAAATTACCATACTTGTTCATCCTACAGTGTGGATATCAGGAACATATTGTATGCCAATATAATCTCTGTAGATGTACAATACCCTAACAAGTTCTTCCACAATGATGGCAAATGATGGACACTACATGCTACATGAAGTTGGAACATATTCATATTGATATCATAGTATGGATTATCATTACCTGGAAATAATATTAAAACTTGCAACAAACAACTTATTCAATCACGTTGACAAAATAAGTTTTCTTTGTGGCATCTTAAGACTGAAATACTGGTATGACTTGTATTGACATTTATATAACAGTTTAAAATATCGGCACCAACAATAATAAGACGTTGCACAAAATTAAAATAAAGTGAACTTTATAGCATATAGTAATTAATTCATAGCACGTTGTAATTTCAGCCATTTTAGACAAAATATATTCATTCATACAGTGAATTTAATTCATATGATCAAGGTGTAGGTCGTACGGCAGCACTACCCTTGCGATAGTAACTTCTAGTTTTAATATCTAGATCTGTTGTAGATGTTTTAGACTTAAGAATATTTAAACAATATAATACATCAAATTTAATGCTTTAATACACTGACAAACGGGCTGCACTGATACGCGATGTAAACAAAACATATGATAGAGATTCCTTACGATACAAATCGACAAACCTTCATCCCCGAGCCAACGGCGCGAAGCGCCGTGCGAGGGTACTAATTCCGCACGGCTATTTACACCCGGGAAAAGGAAAGCATAGCGAAGTCTGAAGTTCATCAAATATCGCGGGCGCGTGGTTCAAGGGTGGCGGTGAGTGGGAATGGGTGGTCATCACTGATCTCAAAAATATGGCGGACTATATTGCACTACAATATTCCGTATTTTTGCAAAAAGATTTGGCAACTTTCACAACCAACGAAGGGTGGTCATTTCTGATCTCAGGAATATGGCGGACTATCAGGAGTAGCAAACACTTAAAGCATCCAAAAAGGCGAGAAATAAGACGAAAATGACTGCCGCAAGACTCTTGAAGAGAGATTAATTCGGGGAAAATACAGAGAAGCGCCAAGAATTGACTATGGCGTGAAACACAAGGCAAGTTTGTTGATAATGCGTATTTATACTTGTGTTTTAATGCTTTATAAAGGCCGGCGTAGCCGTACTCATCCAGTCTATTCACTGTTTAAATTCCAGAGTAAGTTTATGTTTTGTAAATGCAAGACTGTCTTCTTATTACTAATGTAATTAATAGGTTGTATTTTATACCAAATTTAAGCTTACATTAGGCGTAATAACATGCTGATGACAAATGTTGTGCCATTTAAAAAAATTGTCAATAAAACAAGGATTAAAAACTGATATTTTGTCATTTTGAAAAAGATACACAGAAAGAGTAACAATTGCCGTGTTGCTATGACAACAACCTATCTTAGTACTTCATGTAATTCCGAAAATACAGTTGCATGCTCTTAGTTAGTGGCGAGGGGTTGCTGCATGCATGTATTCCTAGTTAGGAAATATTATAGAAAACACTATTAAGCACGATTGAATATGACAGAAATGCTCTGTAACTCACCATAGTGAATTTAGTTTTTAAAATGTACAGAAACGGTATTTTATCGGCAGAAATAGAGGTAAGAAACGGAATTGTAGCTGCAATGCACGCTAGTCGTTGTAATGTAACGGTCAGATACAAGCGATTATAATAGTTACATGTGTACGACCAAAACGTAACAGGAATAAATTGCTTTTCAGCGAAGGCTGAAGGATTCTCACGATGTAAATTTCAACAAGTAAACGATAAATCCAAAGTATAAACCGGTCGGACAGGTTCCCGTGAAAAATCCACAAAACTGGTTCTTGACTGGTCTAACCTGTTTCCACCAGGCGCGCAAAGCAGGCTGGAGGCAATTAGAACACAAAAGAATGCACTAATCGAAATAGAGTGATTGCGATGACTCACAAATACTCCTACGGAGTATCCGTGAGTCAAAAACGATGAAACTTGTAAATAATCGTTTCTTACACGTAAAACAGACTCAGTTTTAGTCATTTTAAATAATAACAATTATAACAGCAAATGTTAGAAACGTAAACAAACCTGTCGTGAAAATATTTGCGCTTAGTGATTGGACGCAAATTCCTTTAGTGACGAACTATACGAGATAGAAATTCTAGGCATCATACAGCGGACAGTATTGTTGCCTTATATTACTAATATTAGCAAAAATTTAAGGCGGAAAATATAGTCAGTGCCAACATGCGGAAATTCGGTGTTTTTTAAAGCGTCAGTATGTCTATGTCTCGTTAGAATAAAATATAGTAGAATAATTTATTTAGTGTGGAATAACACAGAGCATGGTTGCCCAATTACTTGAGCCAGGGGCTCATGATAGAAGTGCTCGACAATATATAATACCTGTTTACTGAGATTAAATATTTACATTAATTTAAAGAAGTATAAAATAAAATAATATTACGGTGATAATCTATGTACTAATACTATATGCATGCGTAACGTTGACAGCCAAAGTCAGGGGCCAGTTGTATAAAATTCTTAATCTTTTTTAACCACTGTTTTGTAGTTAGTGATTAAGTACTAAATACGTTGTTCTGATTGGTTGATGTTTCCACAAATCATAGTCAACTTAAATCACTTTTTTTATACAACCGACCCAGAGGAGGTTGGAAGCTCGTCCCTGCATGCATTGCAATCATTAATATCCAGAATCGTGATTTCTTACAATGTTTGTTGGAAAAATTGTGGAAATTTATTTCAATTTTTTGCCAAGAACATTTGATATTTTTGAAGGTAAGTTTTTATGGATGCTTTAAATATGAGTCAAATTTAACGACTTTCGCTTTATTTAGTATTCTAATGACGTTGTAATTATGCTAATCGCCATTTGTACTGACCTGTTTTCGGGGCCATGGCACAAGTGTAAAAAATGGCTTTCAAAACCCCCTGGGGACAATGGCGTTTTTTAATGAGAAATTAAGTAAAATACACGCTATCGTATTCAGGAAGAGTTGCTCTTTCTAACAGAACTTTAGGCAATGCACGTGGGGAATTTTCAGGGGCTGATTATATGATCCCACTTACCCGGGATTACGTGAAGCGTAACATGATTTTAAGGTATTGAAAAAAGTCATAGTTTACGTTGTAAAAAATGTTTAATCCTTGATTGCTTGAGATTTCCGTTTTGCCGAAATATGAAGAAAACAAAATGGTGTATATCGCATTAATTTTTGTTACGGTGAATCTATTTTTGACTTTGTATTGGATCAATGCTGAAAGCATTCGAACGTTGGTCGTTTCGTTTCATAAAAAGATATTTTCAATACCTCAAGATCATTTTACGCTTCACTTAATCCCGGGTAAGTGGGACCATATAATCAGCCCCTCAGTATACTCGATTGCAGGAATTTTCGTCCACATGGGACTCATGACTTGAAAAAATACTGTATGAGTCATTATTTTTGTTTTATTTCGAAGCATTGGCATATAGGTCGATCTCTCCTGAATTTAACTGCTGTATTTAAGTTAAATTCACTATCTTTTTATAGAATTCAAATAATTCTGACAGTGATTGCGATGTTGTTATTGTTGATCAAGAAAATGACAATTACGGTGTGCGAAACGTTCGTACTCTTAATTTGCAAAATGACACCAAGGAAAGCAAATAGAATGTCTTGAAGAATTTCTCTCATGGAATACTCAACCTCCAGAAGTTGGATTATCTCCCCAGGCCATACCATACCATAGTTATAGTTCATAATATACATGTACATAGTTTCACACATGCATGCACTTTGTTGGTAGAATTATTCTTGTCAGGCTACGCCTACCAGGAAGTTCAGATTGCACACATGTACATACTTCCATTCACGCATGTGCTATATGGGTAAGCTGGTATGGTTGTTAAGCCTGGGTTATACAAGTTAAAATAATCTCTATACTTTGCCATATCGATAGCTTCCTAACATTTCTGTCTAAGTGTTTTTTTATCATAATTGACTTGGGCAATAACGTTAGTAGGCTGTCAATATGGCATTGCAGTACAAGCAGCATGCTTCATGGTTTGCTTTTCATTCTCATTGTATGATGACATGAAAGTGTTGCAGCAACATTCCTTAGATATTTACTTTATGCATATTTTACCTTTTGAATAAAGCATTTTATTGACATTAATTGTGTATGACCATTGCATTAGTAGCGAGCGGCGAAGGCATTCTAGGGGGTCCGCCCCCCAGCTTCTACACGGATTTAGACTTTTGATTGAAATGGTCTTGAACACAATGGGGGGGGGTCCCCCCCTCGCCCCCCTTAACTACACCACTGGTAGTAAACAAACACAGCAAACTGAGTTTAAAAACTTTTATTTATTTGAAAAAAGGATGGAAAAATTACAGTATCAAATTGATTGTTGAGATTTTTTATAGTCCACACATGATAATTGCAAGAGCCTTTTGGTGTTTTGTCTGTGCCAAGAATGAACTACAGCAAACTTTGTGTCTCATTTACAATCCTTGTCCCCATCATTCTCTCCATCAGAATAATTAACATTGCTAGCATCACCACCTGCATGCAGCTGTTGGGTCAACTGTTGAATTTCCTTAAATGTTAAATCCATGTCTACAACTTCATCTTCTGCACTCACACTTTTGACATCAAGAGGCATCTCTTTACTATAAACTTTAACCAAACACAGGATTTAATACCAGTTAAGTCAATGCAATTGCTGAATTGCATGCATACATGTGGCCCATCCACATTCACTAGTAGTTCATTCAGTATATCATCTGAAATATCCAGCTCGTGTGGTCAGATTTTTACAGAAGCTGGTGATGGAAAACGTTAAGCTGTAGTGGATTAGTGTAGTACTACAGACAGGTAGAAAACTTTTGATGTGTTTAGCTATAAATAGATTTTAGTAATTTGAAAAAGTCAAATATTTGTATGATTTTCGAGAATGAACATTTGAACCTTTTGTTTATCAATTAAATCATATAATAATCGTTCCTTAAAGGCACAAGTAGAATAGATTTCTGTCAGTGAAGGACTATTGCATTCGGCGAACATCTTCAACTTTTAATACGCCACTTGACAACCGACACACAAAGTGCAATTCGCCTAATGTCCACAAAATTAACGTGAAGTACGTTCACAGCATTCGAGTTCTACACACGACTCCCTTGAACCACCGCTATAGTCGCTCTTTCCAAACATAATATGCGTAGAGATGGTCACATCCATTCAAATCAGTAGCTTTGTCACAAATAACTCGCCATGTTTGCACAACGAGTGCTAACAGAACAGTAACGTGCATCCCGGAAATTGATAATATATAATGAGTTCAAAGCATGCCGGGATGGGCTTCCAACCTCCTCTGCAACCGGCCCAAGGTTGGTTAATCTGGTTTATAATTTCAAATAACGAGGTAGATGACTTGGCAGAAAGTGGTAGCTGGTTCCAAATATGTGAAGTAATGTATTTTCAACAGTTGTGCAAGTGACAACTGTTATACACATCCTGTATTGGGGATAATAAACTCATCACTTCTGTATTCTATAACTATATTTGGTTTGCCTACCCCGTGGCTAGCATATATAATAACGTGATGACACTTTTCCTTGTCTAGTAGGCCATTGCGAAACTTATAAATTTATAGATGATTACTTCATTAATATAATCTTCTCCTCTCATATCTAGCCGAGAATATTAGCAATAGATGTGGCATGTTTACATTGAAGAATGGTTAAAATAGGAGGCTTTGAGGACAATAATGTTTGATTAGCATCGCTCTGCTGTCACAAGCAGTGATGTAAACTATCTTGTCTTAAATCTTTAAAATGAATATAAATTTGGCAAATATGGAATTATCACCCTTCCTAGAAATTCTACCACAGGGACCGTGGAGACAAAGCTGGGGGTTTTGCTTTGCTCCTGATGAAGATACCAATGCTGCTGCCAAGCCGTAGGGTCACCAAATACTGCAAATTTATTAAAACCAAACATTGAGGGGTGAGAGGTATAATTTAAATACAAAGTAAAAAAATTCAAACCCAACAACAATGAAATATATTTGTTCCAATTAAACAGAGTGTTCACATAGTTATCATAATTAAATTTTTAAGTGCTCTGTCCTCCTGGGTCGTATCACGTTAACAATAATACTCGTATAAATGGCGATGTCTGTAATTTAAAAAGCGAGTGTTATTATAAACAACTGAAATATTATATACAGTTTCTCTTTACAAACGGTGTGTATACTAAGTTCCATAGTGAAGGGCTGCTTTCATAACCTGACAACTTAAATGTTTCGTCCAGACTGGTAAATATTTGCATACTTTATAATGTGTTGGGCTGGAACTTGTTTTTGGTACGGATTATTACGGCTCAACTGAATTGTCACATATTTGCAATGCATGGAAAGGATATGGTAGCAATCGTGTCCGGGAATAAGCAACGATACGCGAAGACGTTAACAAGTGCAAGGAGCGTACAAATTTCACACATAACATCTAACATAAAAAATCACATTACAAAACAAAAATTGGAACTAAAACAAACAGAATACTGGCAGGAATAAATGGAATCTGTTCCACTTAAAACATGGATTCATCTCAAAATACTGTATATGAAACACTTGCATGTGAGAAAAGTAACAATTTAAAACAATTCTGACACATAGCTTAATAAATTATAAAAATGACATAAATAAACATAACCACAACGAAATTACGCAACGTCACAACAACGCCATGCAGGATAAACAACACGGACATAGGAAAGATTCAAAATTTACACGCATGTTACTATAGCATTGTTTTTAAAAATCTGGTTCTCAAATGTGTCCATGACATTATGTTCATTGTCGATGATCACTCGAGATTAAAATTCTTTGTAAATTTTTACTTTTGAGTGATTACCGACAATCTGTTGCCGACAACCAGGTTTAACTGTTTCAAGTTACGTAATTTTACGCAAACGGTATATATTTTGCACTAAACACAAGAGTTGACAGTTTAGAATGGAACATGACTGATTTCCAACACGCAGTAATAAGCATTTTTATGCAGGGCATTTGCATTTAACGAGAGAATGAAATTTTTTAACCGCATGAAAACATAAACTAACAAATACTTCATGAAGTAATATTAGCTAAAATTGGATAACCTTATTTAAAAACGTATATAAGATATTCCATTGATAGCAAGCAAAGTATAAATCAACAATAACACCCCATGCTTAAAACCGGGTCCACGTATGCTGTAAAAAACGTCATGATATATGCCAAAAATAGGATTAAGAGCACATGTTTTAGAATTTAGAGATGACATATCGTGTTATAAATTAGTGGAGCGTGCCATATTTAAGAATACATTACTAAAATATAAAATGTTATTTCAGAAATGTGGTGGTATCAGAATCTTACGTTTGCGTGTCATATTTATAGTGTGAACACTAGATCGGTCCTAATTCCCCTTTAAGAGATGATCTTTTTCTAACAACATGGAAAATTGATGCTCTGCCAATCTTTGAACAGTTCTTAGCTATAGGAAGACGCAAATAAAAGGATTTGTTATACGCGGTTATTCAGCAACGTACAAAACTATTTTGGGAACAAAGCAAACGGAGAAGACTGCATTGTAAACAAATTGGAGTGCATTAGTCATGTCGACAAGAGCAGGGGCGGATCTAGGGGAAGACCAGTCAGGCAAGCGACACACGCAAAATTTCACTCATTAAAAATTCTAGCGATAGTTATCTCTTCATAACATAATACACATACACATATTTAACATTCGTTGGTGGTCCAGTTACTCATATTGACCTCTATTTAAGGCAAAAGGACTTTGCATAAATGTTGCGGTGTTTATTGGCAGTCCAGATTTTAGTCAGTAACTGATCTTTAGTTTAGCCAAACTAAAAAGAACGACAATTTGTGGTTTCGGTTTCTTTACTGTTCGTCGTGTTATTGAGAACGTGCTCTTAAGTTTGGGTTCGCATCAGTAAAATTGAGTTGCAAGTTTACACTCAACAGCATTTTAAAATGGGAGGGAGTTGAAGCTGCGTTTGACTCGAATGACGATGCGTTCGTTCGAATGGCGCATGGTGTGCTTTTGAAAGAGCTGGACAACGTGAAAGCCGAGTCCACAGCAATAAGGTAAGACACCTTGTTTTAAGCATAACTCTATCATTAATTTGTTATGAATATTTAACTGGAGAATACTGAAGAAGTATTCGATTATCACATTTATTCAAAGTTCTGTCAAAAGTGTTCCAAAAAAAGTGAGTGCAAGGATAACACGGAGGAGTTAGAAGTTTGGAAGGTCCAACTATTGCCAATAGTGAGTGTGACATCAGATTTGAAGGAAGCTCCCCTGCTACGGAAGCTGAAGCTGCAAAACTTCTGTGGAAAAGGGCAATTGAAAAGCAAAGTATCAGATACCGATATATGGTTTCAGATAGAGATAGCAACGCCTTCAGTTGAAGACACCTATGATGACATTAAAATTGAGAAAATTGGCTGTGTCGGTCATGTGCAAAAGAGGATGGGAAAACATCTTTTAAAGAAGGCAGACACTAAAGGGAAGTTAGGTGATGGTAAAACAATTGGAGGCAAAGATAGGCTCACTGAGGAAAAAAACAGTTGCAGAGGTATTATGGGCTCGCGATACGACAAATGTCCTAGCAAAGCCAAAGGCAACAGTCGGAAGTCGAGTAAGCAGGATATACAATGAAAAAAAACCCCATTATTGCCACCCTAGGCCACAATGTCCAAACAAACACCTTGGAAACTCAACATCGGTACTGTCCACCGGGAGCAAATTCTTGTTGTAAATGGCAGCAAGATAAGGCGACAGGAGCTAATACATACAAGCCTGACAGCTTGTTGCCATTAGTTTTTCTAGAAGTTTTTCGTCCTGTGTTTACGCACTTAGCGAGACAAAACTTCTTGGGAGGTGTGTGAGAGGTGTAACACAAAACAGAAATGGGTGAATCAACTCTAAAGTTTAGATTCGCTGCCCAATGCATAAATTTTAAGGGAAGAAAATTGTCCAGTATGCTGCTGCCTCAGCAATATGCCACTATCATACTGGTGACCAAGAGGACGAAGATGATCGTAACGCGCAAGAAACGTTCGAGGAACTGGAAGAAAAGCTGAAAGACAACCAGTACTTGGAATACACTAACATCTTAACGAACTGCGGCTGTGAACTGTGCGCAAGCGTCCTGCAATTTGACGGTCGCTATGACAGGTATTAATTAAGCTTGTGTAGAATTGATGTTTTTTTCTTGAGAGTAGAAATAAAGAAAGTAATTTTTTCCACAGTCGTAGCAGATCAAGCTGCTGAGCTGAAGCATCACATAAGGAACAGATGTCTCTTGTCTTGCATTTTGTTGACTCTAAAATTGATGTCAGGTTTTAACTAATGCTAATTTAGCATAGTTTATTTTAGAAGCACTAGGTACTCTAACACTGTCAGTTGAAAATTGCAGAGGCCAAGGGTATTATGGTGCAGGTGCTCTTGCTGGCAAATTAATTGATTAGCCGCACATATATTGAGACTTAACCCTAAAGCTCTGTATACTCATTGTTTTAGTCATGGGCTGAATTTGTCAGTATGTGATTCTTTGGGTATAATAGAGATGAAGAATATGTTTACGCATGTAAACGAGGTCTCTCACATTATAAGAATTTCTGACTCGTAACATGCCTTTCGAAGAGAATATTAAGGAACATAGTTCTGACACTTAATCTAGAAACGCCAAGCTTGTAGATGTTTGCAGGAGCAAATGGGTTGTGCATGTTGAAGGTGTAGACACTTTTCAAGAGCTTTTTGTGCCACTTTTCTACACTCTTCACATACAGCTTATGCCGAGGAGAAAATTTTAACTCCTCTCGTGCTAGTGACGCACTTACTCATTTAAACCGTGCAATCAATTTTGATTTTATAGTAGTTCTAGTAATTACCAGACATGTTCTTGATGTAACTTTACCTGTGACACAGCTGTTGCAAGGAAAAGGTAGAGATATAATGGATGGAATTCACTTAATAAATAGTTTAAAGAAAGATTTCGCTTTGATAACACGGTCACAGTTGTATTACGATCCGATTATTACTGTTTATTAAATGACACAATATTATGTTTGGAGGTTATTTCATTCTTTATTTTAGCTCGTTCTTCATTCAATAATATTTCAGGTCAGGGCCCACTGGAGACTGCTTCTACAGCTCTACTTCGTTGGATATGGTGGAAAACAACTCGCTGATGGAAGTCTTGAGAGTAACGGTATCAGTTGAATTACTTTAAAATGCATCATTTTACTCGAACTACCCTTGTTTTGTTTCGACCTTTTGTGTTCACAAAGAAAAGGTATCCATCGATACAAGAAATCTTTTGCCTGTCTCAGTTTGGTAGAGAGTTTAGACAGGCGATAGTTTAGTTGGGGCTGAAGCAATTTCTAACTGTAAAGACAAAAAATGGTCTAGTTTTTCTTTGCGTGCTTGCTCTCTCTAGTGTGGTAAACAGAAACATTAGTTCTCTTTATCTGGATTGTGGGGAACTTAAATATAAGTTATTATTTAACCAACAAATTGCCCCTGGTGTGCCTCCGTCAGCTCCTGCTGATGACCTACATATTTTATTTAGTTCATTACCATACCTGTAAGTTCATTTTGTTCCTACGGTTTTTAATAAAAAACAACAAAAAAGAAGCTTTTAGCCTCTGTGACATATGTTCACAGCCAATTAGGAAAAAACCCCCATCAAAATATTAAAACTTATAAAATTTCCTCCTTTTTTTCAACTACTTTCCTTTATCTCTTCTAATAAATCTTTAGCTAGTACAGCTGGGCGAAGTACGGCTGTCCCTAAATTACAGGTACCACCACAAAAATCTAATGTAAAGCCTGTTACAAGCCAAGAACCAACACCAGTACCACTAATTTTAAGACCTGAGTATTTATAAAGGGCATATTTTAGATCAAAGGCTGTTAACATGAATGAATCTCAGTTATTAGAACTATCACAACAATTTTTTAAAGCCTGACAAATCTTTTGTATTTCCAAAAAATTAATGTCAAATCTTTTCTTCATAAATGGTTTGAAGATTATCCATGGTTGTGCTATTCTTCTACGTTGGATGGAGCATTTTGTCTTTCTTGTGTCTCGTTTGGGGATCAGTATCCAGATAGAAACACCAGGGTAAAAAAATTATACATTGAGCTGATGCCACATTGGCGTGATCGCCGAAGTTGTTTAGCGAGAGGTTTGCAGATCCGCATTAATACGAAATCCAGTACAACTTGGTGGACCTGGCCATCCAGTCCAAATTGATGAGTCTCTTTTCGCGCACAAGTCTAAGTACCACAGAGGAAGAGCTCCGCTAAACGAAATGTGGGTGTTTGGCATGGCAGACTGTACAAGCAATCCAGCTTTGGGGCTCATGCACATTGTCCATCGTCGAGATGCTGAAACGCTGCTGCCAATAAAACAGCGCCATATTCTTCCCGGCTCCGTTGTGTATTCAGACCAGTGGGCCGCTTACAATCGCGTGGGAAACATCGACGGCCTTATGCACCACACACAGTGAATCACAGGCTGCATTTCGTCGATTCTGTGACGGCGCTCATACGCAAAATATAAGCCTTACTGGAATATATGCAAGACAAAGATAAAGGCTATGAAACGCGTTCAGAGGAATATGCTCCCTGGGTATCTGGATGAATTCATGTGGCGAGAGCGAGAGCCAGCCCAAACAAATTCAACGCAATTTTAAATGCAATTGCCGTTGAATATCCTGTAGCGTAAACAAGAAAAGATTGAAAAACATGACTGTCTGATGCTGACTGAAGAAGAGAAATGGGAATTATATTACAAAAAGACTGTCGCATTACTGAACGAAAGTTGATCGGTTTGGGACGAATTCATCGAAGCAACAAGGGTATTAAAACTGAGCCGTCATAAAGACGCTCTCGAACATTTAAGACACTTAGAGAGAGAGCCTGAAATCGCTTTGTATACTTTGTGGCAACTGCACAGCAATAAGGAAGACCGTGAAATGAATTGTATTTTAGGTCACAAGAATGTAACGGAGAGCGCAGAGTGCCATTTTTGTTTGGAAACAATTGAAGATAAAGAACCACGGACCTTCGCAACACCTTGCTGCAACCAAAAAGTCCACTGCAGCTGTTTTGAACATAGGGCGGCGAAAAGAAAAAAACAACGAAGCACTGGCAAAAACCCAATGTTGCAGAACAACAATACATCGCCAATGCATCAACGTAGTTTAGGCAACGTCGATTCTTCCCACAAACTCGAACTATATTCTGGAATGTGGATATTACGGTTGTATTTGGAAAAAAATATAAACATTTTTATTTATGTAGTTTTAACTTTTTATACTCATTTCGGTAGTTTTTTCATACTTTATACTCATTGCACAGTTGTAACGTTAAAAAAAATAAAAAATCAGTATATACTTTCACAAAAATGGCACACGTTTGTCTTATACATCGACTGTATGATTTTTATCGTTCAAAGTCAAACAATATCACGTCTTTCCTCTCAAAACAATAGCCCAAACCAGTCAAAACTGGTTTCATGTATTTCCGGTCAACATGCGCGTGCACCTGTCTCACACGGATGACCTGGGAACTAATTTACAGTGGTAAGAGCTCCGTGAAAAATGCTCACTAAGTGTTATATAGCTGCACCTATTCTACTAAGCTCTGGAGGGCAAAACGAAGAAGAAGCGGAGGCTGCCGCCGTCGCCGAAGCTGTGCTGAACTTCGAGATGTCCATGCTTGAAAAGTAAAAGGCAAAGAATAAAAAAAAAAACGGTTCTTTTAAGAACCACCAAAGGCAAAAAAGAATACAAACGAAATCGATCAAGTTGTTTTTTTGTGTGCTTAAAAACACTTTGTTGGCATTGACCAGTGTTTCAACACTCCTTTTATAATATCTCGTGCTGTATAGTCACAAGATTCCACGTAAATACAAGAAAAAATTACAAACAAAATTCACACTATTATGTATAAACAAGGAAGTCAAAACGCAACATAGCTATAAACCGTTATTAATAAAAATGTAGCAACGATTACTCAACTTAATAACTCTTCATTCAGCTATTTGAATGTTGTGGTTGCAAGATTGATCAGCCAAGTCAAAGACAGCATGACTGTCTGATGCTGACTGAAGAAGAGAAATGGGAATTATATTACAAAAAGACTGTCGCATTACTGAACGAAAATCGATCGGTTTGGGACGAATCTATCGAAGCAACAAGGGTATTAAAACTGAGCTGTCATAAAGACGCTCTCGAACATTTAAGACACTTAGAGAGAGAGCCTGAAATCGCTTTGTATACTTTGTGGCAACTGCACAGCAATAAGGAAGACCGTGAAATGAATTGTATTTTAGGATATCTTGCTTATTGGAGAGAAAGTAATAACTTTTACTGTCTGAGACATTGTGGTGGTAGTGATTTTGTTTCAGTAATTTTATTTCAGCGCTTTACTACGAACAGCGTTACGTACGCTATAGCCATGCTCTGATGTTACGTACGCTATAACTGTGCTTTGATTGGTCGAGCGACTGCGTTTTGTAACCCTCTAGCCGTGCTCTGATTAGTTAATGGTTTGCGATATTAAGATCGTGTTTAATAATAAATTTCTTTACATTGTCTGCATTCTTTCAACAATTACGGGTTTCATATTTCATATGTCATGTTTGTGTTGTGTAATATAGTCTAGCCATTATGTGTCGCGTTATATGAATTATGATCGTGTATTTTGTCTGGCTATTTTGTCGCACAGTATTGTTTACCAAACAGCCAAAGATATCGATATCTTCGGATACTATTCAGAATATGTTTTATAGTACCTTAGTACAAAATTTAAAGAAAGAAATACAGGTAATAGGCGTAGGTGGGGGCTGCGCCCCCCCCCCTGGACCCCCTCCCCCAAAGACCCCCTTGCTTATCTGAGCCTGTAAGACTAATTTATGTATGGTCAGCGGTTAATTATGACAATTTATGTAATTATGCAATTTATTTAATGTGATTAGTAGGTTATCCGATAATTTTTCAAGGTCAAGAGGTCAAGCAATATGATTGGCTAATCAAAAAGCGGACCTCGGCGTATACTATAGCTGTCAAAACTTGAGTTATCCGAGTGGGAGGAGCTATTGTCTATATAACAAAGGCGATTACTGCGCTTAATTCAAATGATACAGAGACGGCGAGGGTTAAACGCAAGTGGAAAATTCCTGACTACGAAAGGGATGAAGAAGCAGACGTTATTACGATAAAAGTTGAAGACGAAGTGCCAGAGCTTACTGTGGCGAAGTTAAAACTTATCGAAGAGCAGTTAAAGTACGATGAAAGACGCTCAAAAATTTAAGAATGTAACGGAGAGCGCAGAGTGCCATTTTTGTTTGGAAACAATTGAAGATAAAGAACCACGGACCTTCGCAACACCTTGCTGCAACCAAAAAGTCCACTGCAGCTGTTTTGAACGTTGGGCGGCGACCGCAATTACAACAACTGATAGCACAACAAGTTCGCTGTGCATATTGCAGAACAATATTTCCTAGCGAACAGCTATGTTTTTTATATCTGAAAAGAAAAAACAACGAAGCAGTGGCAAAAACCCAATGTTGCAGAACAACAATACATCGCCAATGCATCAACGTAGTTCAGGCAACGTCGATTCTTCCCACAAACTCGCACTATATTCTGGAATGTGGATATTACGGTTGTATTTGGAAAAAAATATAAACATTTTTATTTATGTAGTTTTAACTTTTTATAATCATTTCTGTAGTTTTTTCATACTTTATACTCATTGCACAGTTGTAACGTTAAAAAAAAATCAGTATATACTTTCACAAAAATGGCACACGTGTGTCTTAAACATCGACTGTATGATTTTTATCGTCCAAAGTCAAACAATATCACATCTTTCCTCTGAAAACAATAGCCCAAACCAGTCAAAAGTGGTTGTACACGTATTTCCGGTGGACATGCGCGCGCACCTGTCTCACACGGATGACCTGGGAACTAATTCACAGTGGTAAGAGCTCCGTGAAAAATGCTGACTAAGTGTTATATAGCTGCACCTATTCTACTAAGCTCTGGAGAGCAAAACGAAGAAGAAGCGGAGGCTGCCGTTATTAATAAAAATGTAGCAACGATTATTCGACTTAATAACTTCATTCAACTATTCTAAACGAATCAGTCCAATACACATTGTGATAACAGTTTATAAGTCAACTGAGCCAGGTGAATCAACTTGCCGGCCTAGCACAAACAACTGGCCTACGTTAGCCCATGAATCGGGCCATCGGGCCGTAAAGTGCCTTATAGGGCCAAAACGGGCCATATAAAATATCTATCACACGTAAACGCGAGTCAGTAATACTAGGAACTCGTGGAATAAACATGGGACGTACACGTAAAAACTGTCCTGTTTTTGACTGTGGAAATACAAATCTTGCTAGACTAGCTAACCATCTTGACCAAGTGCATGGAATGGATACGAAAGAACGGGGCAAGTGGTTAAAGTGGAGCAAACTCGGTATTTGTATATCCCAACAGAAGGAACAACCAGAGGAATTCAACATGGAGAAAAGTTTGGAAAAACTATTGAAGTGACAACAAGAAATGGAAAGAAAATTAAAGTAAAAAGTAAAATCTCATTGTTTTTTTCTCATATTTTAGATACATGTTTCCTGTGTAATGGGTTTATAGTAAAACCGGCATGCGGACATGTGCTGCATGCTAACGAAATGGAACAATTCCTTCTAAATTTTAATGAAGCATTTTCCTGCCCCACATGCAGGCAAGTCTTAGCATACACCTATATTGTTTTATGCATAAGAATAATTAATTTCGCAGCATTATTTTTAAACGTGAAGTCTGACAGTTCATTGTTTTCGTTTTAGAGCTCCTGATCCGGAAACGGATGAATTATTTAAAAACCCCACTTTTTGGTTAAATTTAATGGCGTATGTATTTCCTTAATAAACTATATCATCTCTTACAAGCTTGAAATATTAACATTATTTTACTTGTCTTTTACAGAGTAATTGGTGAAGTCTTATTCAATTAGTTTATGTACCGTAAAATGTTATGGCTATTGTCTATATACCAAAGGCGACTACTGCGCTTAATTCAAATGATACAGAGACGGCGAGGGTTAAACGCGAGTGGAAAATTCCTGACTACGAAAGGGATGAAGAAGTAGACGTTACTACGATAAAAGTTGAAGACGAAGTGCCAGAGCTTACTGCGGCGAAGTTAAAACTTATCGAAGAGCAGTTAAAGTACGATGAAAGACGCTCAAGAATTTAAGAATGTAACGGAGAGCGCAGAGTGCCATTTTTGTTTGGAAACAATCGAAGATAAAGAACCACGGACCTTCGCAACACCTTGCTGCAACCAAAAAGTCCACTGCAGCTGTTTTGAACGTCGGGCGGCGACCGCAATTACAACAACTGATAGCACAACAAGTTCGCTGTGCATATTGCAGAACAATATTTCCTAGCGAACAGCTATGTTTTTTATATCTGAAAAGAAAAAACAACGAAGCAGTGGCAAAAACCCAATGTTGCAGAACAACAATACATCGCCAATGCATCAACGTAGTTCAGGCAACGTCGATTCTTCCCACAAACTCGAACTATATTCTGGAATGTGGATATTACGGTTGTATTTGGAAAAAAATATAAACATTTTTATTTATGTAGTTTTAACTTTTTGTAATCATTTCTGTAGTTTTTTCATACTTTTAACTCATTGCACAGTTGTAACGTAAAAAAAAATCAGTATATACTTTCACAAAAATGGCACACGTTTGTCTTAAACATCGACTGTATGATTTTTATCGTCCAAAGTCAAACAATATCACGTCTTTCCTCTGAAAACAATAGCCCAAACCAGTCAAAAGTGGTTGTACACGTATTTCCGGTCGACATGCGCGCGCACCTGTCTCACACGGATGACCTGGGAACTAATTCACAGTGGTAAGAGCTCCGTGAAAAATGCTGACTAAGTGTTGTATAGCTGCACCTATTCTACTAAGCTCTGGAGAGCAAAACGAAGAAGAAGCGGAGGCTGCCGTTATTAATAAAAATGTAGCAACGATTATTCGACTTAATAACTTCATTCAGCTATTCTAAACGAGTCAGTCCAATACACATTGTGATAACAGTTTATAAGTCAACTGAGCCAGGTGAATCAACTTGCCGGCCTAGCACGAACAACTGGCCTACGTTAGCCCATGAATCGGGCCATCGGGCCGTAAAGTGCCTTATAGGGCCAAAACGGGCTAGAATGGGCCATATAAAATATCTATCACACGTAAACACGAGTCAGTAATACTAGGAACTCGTGGAATAAACATGGGACGTACACGTAAAAACTGTCCTGTTTTTGGCTGTGGAAGTACAAATCTTGCTAGACTAGCTAACCATCTTGACCAAGTGCATGGAATGGATACGAAACAACGGGGCAAGTGGTTAAAGTGGAGCAAACTCGGTATTTGTATATCCCAACAGGAGGAACAACCAAAGGAATTCAACATGGAGAAAAGTTTGGAAAAACTATTGAAGTGACAACAAGAAATGGAAAGAAAATTAAAGTAAAAAGTAAAATCTCATTGTTTTTTTCTCATATTTTAGATACATGTTTCCTGTGTAATGGGTTTATAGTAAAACCGGCATGCGGACATGTGCTGCATGCTAACGAAATGGAACAATTCCTGCTAAATTTTAATGAAGCATTTTCCTGCCCCACATGCAGGCAAGTCTTAGCATACACCTATATTGTTTTATGCATAAGAATAATTAATTTCGCAGCATTATTTTGTAACGTGAAGTCTGACAGTTCATTGTTTTCGTTTTAGAGCTCCTGATCCGGAAACGGATGAATTATTTAAAAACCCCACTTTTTGGTTAAATTTAATGGCGTATGTATTTCCTTATTAAACTATATCATCTCTTACAAGCTTGAAATATTAACATTATTTTACTTGTCTTTTACAGAGTAATTGGTGAAGTATATATATATATATATAGCAGCTGGGAAATTTGTCTGAGCATGCGCCAGATAAGCCTTCGTGAACGCGTGGAAATTGCGTGATTTACGCGTGACATTTAAAAATCATATAACAAACATGGATCACAAGCATTTTCAGTGGACTAAACGACCTTTTAGCGTAATTTTTAAGAGCACGCTAACAAATCAGGTGAGTAGATATAAACATGAAGGCCAAGTTCCAGCTAAAATCATGCTGGAGCAAAAGGCTGATTTTTTAAAATTCGACTCAAACTAGTCAACGCTCGTACTCGAACAACAATACAAAAATGTCACTGAAATCGATCGACTAAACGCATTAGTCAATTGAAAAATATCTTTACCATTTGTACGAAAACATTTATACAGTATCAAAGACGTCATTGCACTGACGGCCCACGTGATTGTGGATGTTTTATCACTTTCACGACCATTTCAACAACAACCGTAATTTAAAGTGCTTTTCCGGTAGCGAGTTTCACAACAAACTATTGGCCATGAGCGGAATTTATAAAACAAAAAAATTGGTTTCGAAAGGAACATAAACATATTGGCAGTAACAGGAAACAAATATCTTTTTGGAGCAAAAGCTAAATTTTTCAGTATTAAGTCAAACGTAAATTCAACATCGCGCTTAATTTTTGGCAACCCACTCACATGTCAAAGTTTGGAAATTTGCTTCAGCAGACGATGTCATCACTTCAAAATATGATTAACTGACAGCTATATCAGTCCTCTACTGAAATCAATGAAAAATTGTGAACCAAATTATGACTGGCTCGTCAAAGAAACTAAATTCCGAGCACCTCTGAAACCAATCTGTATTTCGCAAATAATATGCTAATTACATTTTGTGTTCAGCCGCCAACAATATTTTTGTACAGCGGTGGCAAATTTCCCAGCTGCTTATATATATGACTTGTGCACTCTTCTAGTGCGTGGGCTACCTTTTCACTACTTATTATACTAAGCACCCCACGGGTTGTGCACTCTCGATCCACGTGCTAGAGCATGCGTTTTCTTGTACCTTGAACATTACGTAGTTATGTTTTGACTACATCAGGTATCAATGCGTGAGTACTTAAGCGCTCCTATCGCGCTAGATGAGTATCAGTAGTGAGCATGCCAGGAAAGCGACGAAATCGAAGAGCAAATCAAGATGGACGGGGTGGAAATCCATCCAAAGATCACTAACTAATGAAAATGGTGATTATGTAATGTTTGAGTAATGTGAATAAAATCTCCTTAAACTTGTGTTTGTGTAGTCTTTCACCTTTTAAACCGCCTCCCGGTGTCACAAGGGCCGGGGTTGTTCAAAGTAGCCTTGATCAGTAGCTGGTGAGTGGAAGGCAATACACAATGACTTACTCATATTCTACATGAAAACAATTGCACATTTCTCTCTTTTATATTATGCACGTCTGTATTTTTGCATAGGAGCGTCCTATTAGTGGAGCGTCGTATTAGGATGAGCGTCGTATGGCTTGTGCACTCTCTATAAGCACGCCTGTTTTAGTAATTCCTATGTTTTAGTAAAGCTGTGTTTTAGTAAATATGCAAATTTTGACTTGTGCACTCTTCTAGTGCGCGGGTTATACACCTAATCATTTTGTAAAAGTATAGCTGTATAAAATAAAACTGATAACTACAATAGTCCCCGAGTTTTAAGTTTTTTTCGTTCTCTTGAACAAAGTTCTTTCCTCCAGTCTTGACATGTGTACTTCAAAAGTTCAAGTCCATTTACTGTTGGTTTCATATCTTGTAAACTGTTCATAAAATTTTGAACAATTGTCGCTTCAGATACAGAATTCACTGCTTCATCAAAATATAAACACATCCGTTCATCCACTTCCATCATCAAACAATCATGCTGACGTTGCGAAGGATGATCAATAAGACAACCATTGCAGTATTCCGTTACTAAAACCATGACACGGGATGCAGTTTCCTCTGCGTAACACTTCAACAATTTTTCTTCAATCATTATTTGACGATTACTTAAAAAATTTTCTAAGTGACTTATGTCCATTGGTGCTATCTTCTTAAGGTTATCACTTTGAAAAGCCATTTTGCAAGCAAAAAACACGTCTACACGGTAGCAATTGCTAAATTAGACTAAAGAGTAAACGAATAACAGATCACCTTGAAAAGCCATTTTGCAAGCAAAAACATTAAAACCTGACGCATAGCGCAGGTATTTCCGGTCAACATGCGCGCGCCACGGTATACACATCATAGCCTGGTAACTAACTGACACGGGTAAGAGCTCCTGAAAAAATGCTGACGTAAGTGTTCTATACCTGCACCATACCTACTCTAGGCTAACATGAAAATTGTTTTAAGAACGTTCAAAGTTACTGAACATGATCTGAACATAATTGATTCTTACTTGACATTTGGCTACTGATATCTTTTCAACGCAGTAGGGTATGCAGGGTATAGATTTATCACATTTTGTCACTTTAATTAACACATTGCTGTTGTAGCGCAATCGCCAAGGTCAAACCCACTTGCTTACGCAATGATTAATGTTAACTAAAGCACCGGGTATAACCGGTTTTAAGTAGGTCGCTTGAACGTAAGTATAAATACTCTTGATGTTGCAAGGGTCGACGCAGAATTTGCCTTGGCTTGTGACAGCAACTTTAAAGCTTTGAATAATTTGGTCGATTTTGTTTTAAATTTGAAATGGAAGCAACACGTACAATCGAAGCACGTCGCCAGCGCCTGATTGAGAAGGCAGCTCGGAGAAACATGAAATCGAAACGCTTACAGAAAAAGATCCAACACGAAGGCCAAAGGAAAAGATGGCTAGAATTAGAAAGTGGCAGAACATATCAGCCAAACACGTCAATAAAGGACTCCGCTACTTGGACCGAACGAATGCGCCAAGAGCCAGGTTGGTGTGTAGCCCCAGCATAACCTAACAGGCTTACAAGTCTTTTAAATCATTATAAAAACATTGATACATTGAATTACTTTTCCTTAAAATAGAACAATGTCCTGATCCCGGTTGCAGGGAACTAGTTTGTAACCTAAATTGTGGGCACAAAACCCACTTAAGCGGGTTGCACGTGCATGAAAACGTATGATGCTGTCCGGTATACAAGTAGGTATACTTTATCAACATTCTACACTTCGCTTGCTCATTACACGTCATTTTTACTAATAACATGCACTCTTTCTTCATTGTCAGAGCCCCAGACCCGGTGCTAGACATGCACCTATGTAGGGAGAAATTCTGGCACGACCTAAAACGGACACGCTGTGAGTAAGTGTCTACATTCGAGCCATGTCCAAAAATTCAATATAACTTTCTACTTTAATACCACCGTGCATTGATCACATAAAAAACCATAAAACATAACAAATGTTCTGTGTACCCTAAGAGTCGTTAGGTAACATTTTTTCTTTCTTTTTTTTACATATTCCTTAAAAGTATTGGGTATACGCCGTGAAAAATAGTTAATAACATTTAAATAAATGATGAACTTCAAATTTCGTGTCTCTGTTTATGGATCATTATTGTAAAAACTCAAATCCGATAATGGGAGGGGGGGGGGGGCTAATTAGGTGCAAGCTGTGTGATAATTTCCCTGCGTGGCAATAACCTTTGAACATAGAAATACTACAGCTTTATATATTACCTGTTTAACTAAAACAAGGTCAACAAATACTGATGGCTTTAAGATTGAACAATTGTGATGTTGCGGTAGCTAAAGTCAGAAATCGTCGCTTTGAATTGTCCTTGCAAAACATAACCGTTTAAACATACTTTTCCCAATGATGACAATATAACAATATGACATATTTCCGGTCAACATGACATATTTCCGGTCAACATGCGTGCGCACTGGTCCACGCGGTCGACCTGGGAACTAAAATCTAGGGGTAAGAGCTCCTGAAAAAATGCTAACTAAGTGGAATATGGCTGCACTCTATCTACTCACCGTAGTCATTGCTAAACGTTTTAATAAATGATTAATTTCAAATTTTATGTCTCTGTTTATTGATCAATATTGTAAGAACCCAAATCCGATTGTATATGGAGGTCTAATTAGGTGCAAGCTGTGTGATAATTTCCCAGCATGACAATAACCTTTGAACATAGAAATACACCTTAAACTCTAAATTTACACGGGAAATTACAGTTTTATGCATTATCGGTTTTAATTAAAACAAGCCAACAGACAGGCAGGTCAACAAATATTCATAGCTTTACGATTAGATATAGATGATGTTGCGGTAGCTAAAGTCAGAAATCGTCGCTTTGAATTGCCCATGCAAAATACAACCGTTTAAAAATACTTAGCCAATGATGGCAATATGACATATTTCCGGTCAACATCACATATTCCCGGTCAACATTGTTTCACGCGGTCGACCTGCGAACTAAAATCTAGGGGTAAGAGCTAAAAATATGCTGACTAAGACCCCGTTCACACGATACCGGTATGAAACTCTGCTGGCTAAAAATCATTACGTTTTCAACTGTTCACACGGCACCGGTAGAGTTATACTTGTTACAACTTTTGTTCATTTCATTATTGAAATTCGCACGCTAAAATGTTTTGCATAACGGTAATAAAACTCTTACGGTTAGGCGTTCACACGGTAGTCTGACGGTTGAATTTCGTTCCGTTTTCAAAGTCTTACGGTACGTATACCGTTTTCAAACTCTTACGGTTAGCGTTATACGGTTTCACACAATTTCATACCGGCATCGTGTGAACGCAACCCCTAAACGTAAGAATTTCATACCGTTTTTAAACTCTGCCGGTATCGTGTGAACGGGGTCTAAGTGTTATATAGCTGCGGGTATAGTACTTTCCTTGCATCTTTAAAGAAGGGTGCGGCCTTTTGCATAAACCATCCTAAAAGTTGAGTGAGGATGAACGTATGGAGAAGTCAAAGCATATGTCAGGGATTAGGCAATACACGAAAGAGAAGCCTATTAAGTGGGGATTGAAATTCTGGGTTTTGGCAGACAGCGACAATAGTTATACTGTCGATTTTAATCTTTATGCGGGTAAAGAAACTGCAAAAGACATCCGAGTATGGGCTTGGTTACAACATTGTTACGATCCATCTGGGCCCTTATTTAGATCAGAAATATCATTTGTATGTAGACAATTTTTATACTTCTACCCAATTATTCACTGACATTTTTTTGCATGGTACACCTGTCGCATGGACAGCAAAAATATAGAGGAAGGGCTTCCCTGCGTGCTTATAAAATGCAAAAGGCTGCGCAAGGACAAGCAACCGAGGTGATGTACGTTAGATTAAGAAGGCCCATGTTTGTACGTTGCAATGGATTCACAGTAAACCTGTTTCAATCCTTTCAACTATTCATTCAGGTAATGTGTGCAAGGACGAAAAAAGGTTCTAAACGCTTTTCGTCTTTTCCAGAAGGACAGAAGAGAACACCCTGATGAAAAAGTTTTGTGAAGATCAAGCACCTATTCTATAGTTGAGTTTAGGAAGGCAAAAAATGAAAATAAAGGGGGGGGAAAGAAAAAATGGAAATCAAAGAATATTAAAAAATCGAAAATTAAAAACAACTGCAATTCTTGACCAGGCAATCTGAATACGGCAGAAAACCTCTAACTTAAGGTAGCTCATAAAGAATGAAGGAAGCGATGAAGTTGCAAATAAAAAAAAAATAGCACACTGGATGGTTAGTGCTATTGTGACCAACATTAATACCTATGCACTAATGATAGTTGGGACTAGATGGTACATTATTGCCTATGTACATTGGGACGAGTTCTGGACAAAGACCACTAGTAAGGAAATAGAAGAGTACATGGCTCTTGTAATGTACTTTGGGCTTGTGAAGGTGAGTGGTCACTCCAATAAGTATTGAAGCACTAAAACCATTTATCATGGTTTGTGGGTGAGGAAGATACTGACTCGGGATCGTTATAGGGCTCTTTCTCTTTGCTACATGTTGTTGACCACACCAACGACAATCCCGTGTGTTTGGCGATGCATCAACTAAGCCGCCGAAGACCGGCTGGAAATCGTATTTAGCAAGAGTAGTAGCAGCAAGTGATAACTGTCTTTAGAAATACTTTAAGATATCTATATTGTAAACTACTAATACAGTTAATTTAAGATATAATACAACAAGTGACATACAACTACACACTTGTCTACGCGTGAATTACATAATCATGATGCGTTTGCGACTATAATAGTTCAGGTTCTTCAACGTATAAATATAAATTGAATCACAAACACTGGCGATGAACGCCAAATCCGGCTAGGTATGTAGGTTTTAGCCAAAAAAGAATTATATGCTATACTTTTTTATTCTATATTGATTCTACGCTAGAGTTTTGCCATATCCACCACGTGCGTGTCACCTCGTCCTACTTTTTTATTCGGATTTTTCAATTTAACGTTATTGATATGTAGTCCTGCCCAAACGCCAGGGACTGGTATTAGTAAGTAGTAAAATATTTGTTTTGTAAAATTTATGAACAAAGAGGTTATTGCATTTCACTACAGAAAGCAAAAAGGACCTAATGAAAAGTGAGTTGGAGTTCCTAAATCATGGATATTTGAAGGCTGATAATGACTGCACTTTAGCCAAGAGGCTGCGGTTAGAAGAGAAAAGTGTATGTAACAACAAAACAGTAAAGAATTTAAAGGTTTGTAAATTAAATCTTTGATAGTATTATCAATTGGCTATGGCAAATTGCCTATGATCATTAGGTTGCACAGTGTGTTGCACATTTATAATTTTATCTAAAATTGCTTGATAAGACCAGTACTCGAAACGACCTGTAGAGCTATCTAGCCTTATTGCCATCATTATTCCTCTTTTCATTGTGTTATATTGTGCCTGAGTAACCAACGTATGGATTTTTAATGGTGATAGGCTTATACATAGAGTGCTTATACATGGGGGGGGGGGGGGGGCTTATACATAGGCAATTAAACCAATTACACTTTTGTATGCCTCATCCAGAGACCATAAGCATTATGCTAATTGACCCAATTTTATAGTGTGATAGTTTATTATAAATTTAGGCTCATGACTTCTTCATCATCAATTTTATTTTGTACTCGCTTCTAAAGAACTAAAGGTGATGGAATTGCCTCTACAGAGCATGCTCAAAGTTACTTTGTGGCAAGGAAGATCTGTGTGGTTATCTTAGAGACTTGACAAGTATCAAGCTTTCCAACAATCAAGAGTTCTATGCTTTCCACCTATACATAAAGGAAAAGTCTAACATATTCTAATCAGAGAATACTGCGTTTTCTGCCACAGTATCTGATTCTGCACTGGGTGATGGATAGGACAGAAAGGATTCCAGCAGCACGGTGATGGTTGTGAAAAGAGAAGCAATCAGTAATTCTACAAACTTGTTCAAGAAGTTAAATTTATCCTGATGTGGACTACTGATGGTATTCATACTCTTTCTTCAATCAGTGAGAACTTTTAGCTTAATCAGTTTGTACTACTGCTATTCGCACAATGCTAAAATATCTTATATACACGAATATGGCTTGTACAAGGCGGATTTTCTTTGAGCGTAAAATTACCTGTTTAGTTAACTAAATTCATTCACTCTGACTCTTACTCATTGTACATGCACGAACACGAAGAAGCCATATATGCCAATCAGACAGGAAAATTTGCCTGTTATTCCGTAACACGAGTTAGAAGTAGCACAAACGGGAAATACTTAAGCTACGTGTTGGAAATAGTCAAATGGTCGCACAGTATGCTGAGTGCAACACATTCAGCACGAGTTAACAATTGTATTTTGATTTAGAAATATTTATAATTATTGCAACTTTTACTACGAAATATTTGGAATTACAACTGGAATTAGTTGCTTTGATAAACATTTTTCGCAATATGTTCGTTGTGATCAGAAAAAAAAACAATGCTATAATACTCAACATGTTCATGAAAAAAAAACTGAACAAAACAAAACTTAAACTGTATAAACAAACACAAAACAGATACATACACAACGAACACAATCACAAAACTGTTAGAGCAAGTAATGATATGTAATCAGATGACAGATATGACGAGTATTCCAGCACACGAAGCAAAAACCTGCAGCAGTGACAGACGGACACGATATTTTGAGCATTGCCATGCATGTGAACATCAGAAGAGAAATAATAATCTTGTACCTCAATTTTGTTCCAACATCTCAGCTACCATCGTCTTTACCAAATCTGTCATTGTTTCTGTTACTCTTTGGTAATATTTCTGTCAGCAAGGTTCACGTATTTAATAGCACAGCAGATTTCTAAGGTTAAAAACAAATTTACCCTTATAGCACATATCCCAAAAAGGTGGCACGTATGATAAATTTACAATCAAAATACCAGTACGCACAGTAGTATTCAGATCTGACTTTCAAAATTGGAATAACATTTTTATGCTACGATTTTAGTCATTACTATTGTATAATATTTTTTTAACAGGCCATAAACTTAGAAATAAAAATTCATACTTAATACCCCCCTGAAAAACGTTATTTCTATTTACCTTTTTCAGTACTGATCACATTAACTTCATCCTTTACTTGGTTTCCCAGAACAAAAGAACCTCAAATTAGTTGGTATGAAATCAGATGTTCCTGTTGTAGCCAACATCAATAACTGGAGGGGCAAGTATTCATATGTTTCTTTTCACATGCTTGATTATGAGAAACCTGTACACGACCTTGCAAATATCTACATTTACTTCTAGTCCGGGAGGCAGAGGGTCAAAAATGTATGCACACTTACTTTCTCGAGGGACTAATTCTATTGTTGATAATATTGTAGTTTAGATGTCCCTAAATACGAATTCGAATGTTGTTTCGGCAGATTTTTCTTGAGTAATGTGTTAAACATGGTTTTCTGCTTGACTTCAAAACATTCGAAAAGGCGCCATTTTGTTTCTAATTTTAGTACAAGAAACGAGCCCACGATATTTTCGGTCAGCGGGCCATGGGGTAACTTCATGTATGCACATTAATACGCAAAATATTCATGCTTTCGCATGGGTAGCCTAGCGTTAATGCTCAAAACATTTGATATAATTTATAGTTATTCTGATTCGTGAAACATATATAATTCATTTCTCTTTTTGTTGTTTTAAAAAATTAAAAATTTTTTGAATGACTCAAACAACTGTGAAGCGCAAATAGCCAGACGAACCATTGTCATGCAGCCATGCCTATGCTCATATGATCAGTTCATCCCTTCTGCTACCGTAACCTAAATGAAAAGTTCCTTACATTTCCTAATGTGGCGATGTCTAAAGTTCACCCTTCAAGTTCCTTCCCGATGATGCATAGAGAAGAAAACTATATCACCGTCTTCCTTTCATCTGTGGTGATGTCTAAAGATGATTATTCTTCCTTTTTTTCTGCCGTGGTGATGCTTAAAGAACTTTAATACTTGTAATAGTTCAAACACAAGTGGAAGGACTTCCTCCGAGACAGGTTGAAATACGAGGTGAAGCCGAGTATTTTTCAATTAAGTTGGCGGATGTACATTTTTAGAATGCATTGCGGTCGGAAATCATTTCATATAGGCGTACGAGCCAGGGGGCTGGGAGGGCTGCAGCCCCCCCCCCCCAAAAAAAATTGGAAATTGCCAGTTTTAATTTTCGGGGAATTTATTTCCAAATTTCGGGGAATTTGGACGCTGAGACACTGGCCATGGAGGAATTCGGGCAACAAATGACAGCCCCCCCCCCCAGTTGACAGAGATCCCGTACGCCTATGTCATTTCACAAAGCACATTGAACGTTTGTTGAAGGACAAGCACAAGAGAGGAGGTTATTTTCTTTGCGTTGTTAAAGTTTTATATCCCGGGATATTTTCCTTAGTATTTTTTCAGTCGTTTTTCGGCTCAATGCCCACAATGAATGCTGGTAAAATGCACATGCTGCTTGATTTACGGTGGTGTTATTTCCCTTAATTGACAGCCCATAACTACCTACAGTTCGATTGCTACGCACCAGACCACCCGGGGAACCTGTTCATTTGGTAATTTTTCTTTCGACTGCACCACGGTTAAAATAAGGGAAGTAATATTAATTGAATAATGTTGTTTGGATATGACCACGGCGGACAAGGAAGAAACTCTTCATGTTATTACCTTCTTTAATTACAGGGGGAGGGCCGATTCAAAAATGGTTCACTAATTTTCATGCAAAGGGAAAAAAGGTGGTAATGGAAAATCATTTATACTTTGTACTGAAATAATTTAAAACAAGAATACTTAAAGAAACTGGAGAACGTTCATTAAAATTAAACAAACAGCAGATGACCTCCACCACTACTTGATTTCTTGCTTCCAATAAAACCAAAATAAATCTGTAACAAGGGGGGGGGGGTTTATCAAAAAGAATGCATCATTTTAGGTGATGATAATATATTGAGCATACCATATTTTAATTGCAGCAGCTGGTGGGCACCCTTAGACCGGTCACGTATGAGCATAGGCATGACTTTGTAACAATGATTCATTTGCCTGGATATTTGCGCCTCAGTTGTTTGAGTCATTCAAAAAATTTTTAACTTTTTAAAACAACAAAAAGAGAAATGAATTATATATGTTTCACGAATCAGAATAACTATAAATTATATCAAATGTTTTGAGCATTAACGCTAGGCTACCCATGCGAAAGCATGAATATTTTGCGTATTAATGTGCATACATGAAGTTACCTCATGGCCCGCTGACCGAAAATATCGTGGGCTCGTTTCTTGTACTAAAATTAGAAACAAAATGGCGCCTTTTCGAATGTTTTGAAGTCAAGCAGAAAACCATGTTTAACACATTACTCAAGAAAAATCTGCCGAAACAACATTCGAATTCATATTAAGGGACATCTAAACTACAATATTATCAACAATAGAATTAGTCCCTCGAGAAAGTAAGTAAAATTCCCTCTGCCTCCCTGACTATTCCTTTTACTTGAAAATGAAACTGGGAAATTCTTCCAGTCCTCGGCTTCCTCTCGGACTAACCCTTGCTTGCTTTAAAATTGCATACTGGTACTTACATGTTTTTCCCTTAACATGATGCTAGAAATTGGCCTTGATGAATTTTACATTTAACTTTGTCAATGTACAGGAACTATGTCAATACCTTTTGATTAATCTCTTCCAAACATTAGAAGGTGTAAAATGTAGCATTGTGATTCTCCATTCCCTATAGCTACAAAATAATCCCTTTCAACATTGAAGCCGAGTGCCCTCATATATTACTGTGTGTACTCATTATATTACTGATATTACTAAATTAGCCTAAACAAAATTTTCCAAAGGGAAAGAAAGGGGACTAGATGATTACACATTAATCACAAATATTTGCCTTGCTTATGCTAGGTGACCAGACTTTGAACTATTTCTGTGGCAAAATTAATGTTTTTCATGAGAATTTTTCATTGAACAAAAACAATAAAATTTTGCCTGTTTCTCCAATAGCTGTTTATAATTGTTATCAACTTGTGAAATTTTCCGATATGTTGTAAATGAGGTAATACCACCGATGCACAATACCCATATTTTGCTAGGACTTTTCCTAGCATCTGCATTGTGATGTCACTTACTGGAGTTATTTAACCTGCTAAGCAATTACTACCTGCTAAGTACAAGTTTCTATGTTTAAGTAAAGAGCAATTATTTGAAAACAAAAATGTCGCAAATACAACTAAGCCATGTGAAAAACCTAGTCAATACTCAGTCACAATAATAATTAAACATGTCATTTTACACAAATCTCTAACATTGTCAAAAATGCATGTTCGACTTAAAATGACAATCTCTTTAGCTGAAGTTGCCTCAAAATCTTATTACAACATCAAAATTAAAGATGGCCCTTCCTCGATAAGATGTTATTTAATTTGTTGAGATAACTGTCCTAGTTTTATGAGTGGGAACACTTTTTTGCATCACCCAGTAGAATTGTAAAATCTTCCTACTATTACAGCTTGATGCATGTGTACACCCCTTGTTGTGTTGTAAATGTAAATTAGGGAATACCCTTGATGTAAAATACCAATATTTTGCAGGATATGCTACACCTTTTCAGAGCATAGATCTGCCTTGATGTCAATTAGGTAGTTAACCTGCTAAGGAACTGCTACCTCCTGCCACGTACATGTAGACCATAGGTCTAGAAAGATGCATACATCATTAAAGATTGGCAGGAATTTTATGTTCCTTAGATATTGAACATTTGATTTTTGATAAGTGGTTGCAGTATTTAATGTCAAAAACCAACAGGCAACAATCAAGAAGGTCTTACTAAACTGAGATGAGAAAAAAAAATTGCACTCATTGTCTGTCAAATCAATGGTGAAATACAATAAGGAAAAATAATTATTCTGTAAGCCCGGAATGCAGAGAGGGGAGGGGGGGGGGGTCGTGACTTCCAGAATTCTGCAACCACACCATTAAAAATGGTTTACTCCTTACAAGGCTAGAATGTAAACACTTTCATTACCATATATGGTCATGTTTGTTTTGTTTATAGTCAAACATTTTTGTTTTATTTAGCTACGCCTATCTTGTATATGCACCAAATGTATATGTTTGAAAAACCCAACAGTCCCAACTGGTTCAATTTTGTCATCATTTCTGACTAAGACCAGCACTAATTGACTGGACTGAGTTCAATTCACAATTTATCACACACAAAATCAGTTTCAATAAAGTGTCTAGCCAATTAAGCTAAACTATGTTTAATGGACAATTTCATTTAATATTTGTATTGAATCAAACCTCCTTAGGGCATTCTCCTAAGGATTATTATTTATGAATATAATAAGGCATGAGCCATAATTTATGGGCAACAGTCTTCAAGACAATCTTGTTCACAGGGTAATGCCTGCACACAGGCAAATTATGGCATTTGAATGAGATCATATATATATATATATATATATATATATATATATATATATATACATCAAGTTAATCGCACTTTAGAAAATGTGGCAATGATCATTGTTAATCGTGTTATATGCTAAGAACAGGGTATGCCAAAATATTTTAGCAGTTTGGAGACGGGCACAATATCTGTGATGAAATAAATAAAAAATACTAGAGACTTGTTAATTTGTATCAAAATATTTGCCCATTCAATTTCTGTTAACTTTCAAATACAAGACTCAAGAGTATGGCCTCTGGCCAAGCCACATATGCTGCCCAGATGCACTTCTGCTTACCTTGTGTTCAAGCGGTTGGGTCTTTTGAGCATGTCCACAACAAATGGAACACCAGTCATTTGCCAGTCTGGAAAGGAGGTCCAAAGACCAAAGTCAATGAGATCTCGCATGTGAAAGAACATTCTGGCAGCATGCAATTGCTCATTTTCAGTATGTATGCATTTTTGTCTAATGATGTTGATCTATTCTGTTATCTCATAGTCTGTTCAGGGACATCGAGAGACACAGGTCACAGTTGTTTATAAAACTGTTTATTAAGCATTAAGCAAGATTTACAAAAAAATTGAAACAAACACTTTGTTTGTGTCTGCGTTTCATAAATTGTAAATTTGTATTTAGTGGGCGAAACGACTTGTATTCAGTATGAAGTATTATAAGTATTTATTATATATATATATATATATATATATATATATATATATATATATATATATATATATATATATATATATATACACATATTCTATAATTTCTTTGACTAATTCGTATGCAATGCGTATAAATTGGCATGCACAAAGATGACCTAGCAAAAAACTCGTGCCTGCACTGGAAATCAACAGACAATAAGTCAATAACATTGTGATCAGCTGGTTTGTCCTACAAAACGTTGTTAAATAAAGTTATCTGTGTGATTTCGTACCTGATGAAATAGGTTCAGCTGAGATACCAAATGATTCACAGGCTTTAATATGACTGTATTCTCGAACACATGTGCTGTCATGGCGTCAGTTGATTTACAAACATATGCCGAGTTTCCTTCGTGTTGTGTCGTAAATATCCATGTATCTCGCTGTCTTTACACGGAAAAACATTCTTCATTTGTAACTCTGTGTAAAAATTCTATAATTCACATTTAAAACTTATCTTTAAACGTCCGATTGAGTTGGATTCTCATCAAAATATGAACAAACTGTGCTGTACACTCGCTGCCTCGTCCCCAGTCGCTTTTGTTAACTTCAAAAAGCTCATAAATTAAGTTAAAGTTACTAGGAATACATGCATGCAGCAACCCCTCGCCACTAACTAAGAGCATGCAACTATATTTTCGGAATTACGTGAAGTACTGAGATAGGTTGTTGTCATAGCAACACGGCAATTGTTAATCTTTCTGTGTATTTTTTTCAAAATGACAAAATATCAGTTTTTAATCCTTGTTTTATTGACAATTTTTTTAAATGGCACAACATTTGTCATCAGTATGTTATTACGCCTAATGTAAGCTTAAATTTGGTATAAAATACAACCTATTAATTACATTAGTAATAAGAAGACAGTCTTGCATTTACAAAACATAAACTTACTCTGGAATTTAAACAGTGAATAGACTGGATGAGTACGGCTACGCCGGCCTTTATAAAGCATTAAAACACAAGTATAAATACGCATTATCAACAAACTTGCCTTATGTTTCACGCCATAGTCAATTCTTGGCGCTTCTCTGTATTTTCCCCGAATTAATCTCTCTTCAAGAGTCTTGTGGCAGTCGTTTTCGTCTTATTTCTCGCCTTTTTGGATGCCTTAGGTGTTTGCTACTCCTGATAGTCCGCCATATTCCTGAGATCAGAAATGACCACCCTTCGTTGGTTGTGAAAGTTGCCAAATCTTTTTGCAAAAATACGAAATATTGTAGTGCAATATAGTCCGCCATATTTTTGAGATCAGTGATGACCACCCATTCCCACTCACCGCCACCCTTGAACCACGCGCCCGCGATATTTGATGAACTTCAGACTTCGCTATGCTTTCCTTTTCCCTGGTGTAAATAGCCGTGCGGAATTAGTACCCTCGCACGGCGCTTCGCGCCGTTGGCTCGGGGATTAATTAGAGAATACAGAAAGTTTTATAGCTCAGCGGTAATTGGTGCTGGTGGGAGCGCGGAGGGTAAAGGGAAGGCGAAGTAAGGGAAAGCGCACTGAGCTATACTATATATCTGGAGACTGCACTCCCTAATATTTTTGGTCAAAAAAGTGTAATCGAAAACATGGTGGATTGTGACGTAAAACGCGTCACTGGTCCCTATTTTTCTCGGATAATCGCTGACCAATAGGGGCTCAATGGATAGTGGGCTCGATTTTCACCCCCCTTGATTTGATGAAAAATAAAAAAATCCAAAAATCAGATCCGATCAAGATCCCACAAGCAAACCACAAGTGTTGTAAGTATTTTTTAAAATTTTATATTGAATTAAGGACTGTTTGAGTTTTAATGTACTATATGTTTTGCATTAACTCTCTGGCATATTCTCTGGCATTAACTAGAAGTTTTGAAAAAAAAGAGCTTATTTATAACATTTTTTGCTTATTAAAAATTACGAAGCGACTGTTTCTAATGCCGAAATTTAAATAGTTTTTACCGACCCTCACTGATAACTCAACATCGTTTTAAAACTTTTTTATTATATTTTGTCTATGATGACAAAAGTAATTTTGAAGAAGATACACAAAGCGAAGGAAAAAAGAAATTGTTTTTAAAAAATGCTCATTGTTCTTGTTTTATCATTAAACAATATGCTCGTACATAATAATATTATATTTTTTCTATTGCTCAAATAAAAAACTTTAACGGAAAATTTTGTGGTTTTTTTAGTGACAGATAGCAAACGAGAGAAAAAAGGTGAGATTTTTTTACATGTACGAAACCTTTACAAATGTGCTTACATACATACCTGTCAAATAAATTAAATGTCAATATATCATCACAGTCTGTTATCCTTTAGCAGACAAACAGGACGAAATGAATGAAGGTGTTTCATCTACAGTATGTTTCATGATCTGAGTTTTATAAAACAGTTATGTTATCTGTAGTCTGTTTATATCATACTGTACTTGCATGACTATCTATCTATCTTATTTACCAAGTATATATTTTTTTGTAATTTGTAGATGAAGAAAACTATGAAGGGGGAAATGGTAAAAATTATACATTTTCTTTTCTATTGACTATTATTGTAATGCTCATGTCAAATATTCTTGAATTTCCTGATTTTCTATTATCAGGTGTGGAAATTTTTTTTACTTTCTGGGACCATAGATCTGATATCAAAAAATTTCTGCAAAATGAAATTGCTTATACAAAAAAAACAACAACATTGAGTCAATCAGTTTTAGCCGCTATTTAGCCAAATGCAATTAATTTATGACAATCATTTAGAAATATTTTATGCAACTATATTGGCTCTCAAATCTCTCATGATTACCCTGTCTCATGTAATTATATGAGAGATGTTCAGATGATTTTGTTTGATGTTTGCCATACAGATTACAGAATTTCATTATGTACATTTTCTCCTTACATTGGACCAGCAAAAACTTTCTGCTTTCAACTGATGCAGAAACTAGTGGAGTACAACATAAAAAATATTGTGAGGAAACTTTTGTACAAATCATTTACATATTTATCAAAATTTGTTTCACCTAAACTTTTTTATAGAATGTAAACTTGAAATATTTTCTGGGAACCCCAAAATTTTCTGGGACCAATGGTCCCATGGTTCGATATATTTTCTACCTCTGTCTATTATTATGGGTGGTTATTTATTAAAAATTGATCTTTTGTTCATTTAATTGAAGGTAGTTATCTGTAGTCTGTTTATTACTTGCATGTGTGTATCTTATTTTCCAAGTATTATTTTGTAATTTGTAGATGATGAAAACTATGAAGGAGGAAATTATAAAAATTATACACTTTCTTTTCTAATACACTTACCAAATGGTAGTTAGGGTTAGGTTTCCAACAAATTCTTGAATTTGATGATTTGTTAATCTTTACATTATTGTATTTTTTTAATTAAAAATTGGTCTTTTTGTTCATTGCTTAATAGTTATCTGTTATCATTTGTAGATGAAGAAAACTATGAAGGAGGAAACGGTAAAAATTATAAACTTTCTTTTCTATTGACTATTATTGTAATGCACATACCTAAGTCCTAATGGTAATAAGGGTAAGCTTACCACACATTCTTGAATTTCTTGATAAATTTGCTAATCTTTATATTATTGTAATTTTTTTTAATTAAAAATTGACCTTTTTATTTATTCCCATACAAGAAGCTGACCAGCCTTCAGGGAAGGTTAAAGGTATGGTAATAGTAATTGTAGGTTGAATTGAGTTACAGTGTATTAACAGGGGTGTAGCCAGGGCCCTGACTTTGGGGGAGGGGGAGCTCATTTAAGGGGTGTTGGGCAACATCTTCACTGGGGAAATTTAAAATTCTATATAGGGTTTCTGAAAAATAGGGGTTCCCCCACTCCGGAAGTTTGGGCAAGAAGAATTTACGAGACCATCAAGTTGATAGAAAATAGAAATGACTTTTTTAGTAATTCTTTATTTGCCTTAGATTGGAAATGGAATAATTGCTTAATTTGGCGATAAATTCCAAAACTGGTCCTTCTTTCACTATCAGATAGCCCCCCCCCCCCCCAACAGCACTTTTCTACCCGGATTTCAATGTTTTGAAAAAATGGTTTCTTGGACGATTGGGGGGGGGGGGGGGCGGTCGCCCTGAGTGTATATTGGTATAAAATGTGCAAATACAATTAACAACAATAAATAGATACGATTGACTTCTTTTTTAATTAGGGTGTTGTTAGAAATGTGGCCTAAAAGGCCACCAAATTAACAACTGCAAAGCAAGTATGTACAAAAATAAAATAATTTCCATATACTGTGCTATGTCTATTAAATTTTAAATTATGATTTGCAGGAATGATATGCTGGCTCTGCCGAGAAAAGGGGCACACAAGATTGGTGTGCCTCTTGCACAAAAGAAAAGGTGAACAGGGCAAAAAAATCCAATATTTTTAATAATTTTACTAATATTACACTTAATAACTAATTTTAATGAGTGTATATTTTGTTAATAACTTTACTAATAATTTAATGTTGAATATCGTAATGTATTTGTTTTAATTGTTTAATAAATAGATAATAACATTTTTTTGATGAATTATTCTATAAACTGAAATGTAAGGGACTGGTCATAAAGTTGTTTTTTTTTGGGGGGGAATGAGGGCTGGGTCAATAGGGTCATGAATTTTTTAAGTCACAATAGGGCTGGGTCATGAATATTTTAAGGTATACTAGGGGGGCATTATAATTTCCAGTGCCAAATAGGGGGTGGGTCATGTATATACAGTATGTACAAATATCAGGGGTAGGACACACAAAATTAGCCTTTTAATAATTAAATTCTTATAGCCCACCCCCACCCCCCCTATACATTATGACAAGTCCCTAATCAGTATATATTTTTTCATTTTAAGCAACTTGTCTTACCTCAATTTTATGGGTGAACTTAGTCTCCGTGCACTAGATATGTGTTATCTCTGGCTCCAGAGAGCATAAACATCAAATTGACCATAATAAAAAAGATGGCACTACTCTGTTACATATTTTACCAGAATGCATCGTGGTCCAAAATCTTTTAAAAAGCAAATTAATGACAGAAGATAGTGGGTTATTTTCTTACTTATGCCAAAATTTCTGTCAATTAGCTTTGTCACCTTTTTTCAGCATTATTTATATTTGATGCTCCTAATGCATTCTGGTAAAATATGCATCATTATGGTCAATTGTAATTAGATACCAGAGCTAACTTACTCGCGACAACTAGTAAACAGATTTATTGTACATATTAGGAAAATCTACTTGCTAACTTCCTTCATTTATCTGCCAAAATTTTCCTATATTATGACAGTGTTGGACACACAACCCCAAATTATTAAGACAATGTTGATACTGTTAACTGCGTTAGATGCATAATGCATATACAATAAGCAAAATATGTCTTAATTGTTCTGACAACTTTCCTTGGTTCCGCTGTAGTGAAAAATACTGACCTGAGAATGCACTTCAAATATTGTTGGTGTCGCTTGCTCGCTATGAAGTTCAGGATTTTCAAATATCGTTGGCACAGCATTTGATTTCAGTACTGCTTTCTCGCCATGCAGCCCACAATAGTCAAACATTTCAGCACTGAAATGCTCCGAACAAACTCGGCTGTCTTGCACAGGAACAATTTCTACTGGTGAACAGCTGTTTATTCCTTGAACCCATTTCCCGTGCAGTTCTGGATTTTTTATTTTATCTGGAAAACTGTAATTGGATCAAAAAACAATTGTCTGTAAATTTTATAAAGCATGTCGACGTCGTGCGTATGAAATCGGCTTCCGGTTGAGAAGCACTGTAAATCATTAACTAAACTTTCGCGAAAACAGCTCAGCTTTTGAAAGTGTCACAGCCAAAGGCAAGCTGTAAATTTTTTGCATTATAGCAAGTAAATTTCGCTTGTATTTGTCGGGCCTGTTCCTAATAATTTCAAACTTAAAAGCAAAAACAAGCTTGTATAGAATCACGAAAAACAAACATCGCCTTACCACATATTCAGCTGAAAAAATACAGCAAAAGTTTTGATCTCGTCAAAACATGGCGAGATGCAAAACAACTGAGTGACGAACATTTCGCGTATAAAAGAAATGCGTATAACTATAGCACAAATTAAATATTGAGGAAAACTTACCGGTGAAAAGATATTCCTTTTCTCTTTCGAGAGTTCTTGCACCAAAAAACGGAACAAGGACGAGGCATGTCTTATTAAAACAAAGTCGATCGCAGTTTAAAAAATTTCAACAAGGACCAGAAAATTTTGTTGAAAATTTAGGCAATGATCCAGGGGGAGCAGGGGGGGAGGAAAATTTTGGACTGTTTTTCTGGTCTGCGATCATCCGAAAAAAATAGGGACCAGTGACGCGTTTTACGTCACAATCCGCCATGTTTTCGATTACACTTTTTGGACGGGAATGCGATCTCCAGATATATAGTATAGCTCAGTGGGAAAGCGACTGGCAAATCCTGTATCAAAGATGGCGGAGTTCGAAGACTAGCAGCTGCAGACAGGAAAGCTCCGACAGCGCATCACATTTTTACAGCGGTGCCTACAAGCACGGTTACATAACCAATATAAATTTAGTTTTTAACGGTAAACTTTCGATTGGCATTAGCTCAGTGGTCTAGGTCGCGCGCTTCTGACCTGTTTGTTCCGGGTTCGAGCCCAGTTACGCGCTTTTGTTTTATACTTTTTTTTTCTTAATTTTTTTAATACTTTTTTTTCTTATATTCTTATATTTTTTCTTATTAAAACTATTCTCACTCACTATTCTCACTCACTGGGACTGTATCTACTTCACCAAATTTAGCTAAAGCGCGAGCCCAAAGGGCGAGTTAGGACTCGGCCCGCCGTGGTTTTACTCGATCCTATCACAGATCAGGTATAGAACCAGATGTCTCACTTCCTATCTATTCCTAATGTTTTCGTGTCCACGATTTTTCGGCTGATCACGAATTGCACACGCGAGATGACGCAACCAGAGAGCACGGATTGGTCACGCAATGGCACTTGCCACGCTGACGTGTACTGCTTACGTGAGAGCACGAATTGGACACGCAATACCTCTGGCAAGTGTAATGCACATTTTTTATCAGTAAAAAGATAGGGAAGTGCAGAATTTTGGCAGTTAAACGGCGATTTTAGGCGCAACTACCTATTGGTCTTTATTTTCTTGACGAATTTTACTGATAAATGATACGCTGCTTCTTTTTAGCAAGAAAGATTCACGCCACGCGAGCAAATCTGACGCGAGCGATCTGACGCGAGCAAGTCTGACGCGAGCAAATCTGACGCGAGCGATCTGACGCGAGCAAATCTGACGAAGGCTGACGCGAGCTCTTCAAAATCGCGGACATAAATTTTGCTTAGTGAGACATCTGGTTCTATACCTGATCTGTGTTCCTACCTAGTGCCTTCCGGCCGGAGCTTTCCTGTCTGCAGCTGCTAGTGAAGTCTTTCCACGATGCCTTTAAGTAAAAAGGGTTATCTGCCCTGAACAAGAATGTTTTGAAAAGCTTTTATTTGTCCAAAAAAAAATGACTTGGATCAACATTACAGAGTTATTCATAAGAAAGAAGCAACAGATGTAGTCGTGAAATTGGCTTGTCGAACAATGGAGCAATTTTATGGTGAAGAAACTCTTGCGTACATCTGCTTTTTACCTGAACGAAAGTCCGCAGTAAGTATATGAATACGAATTTCAATAAGATTATACAAATTTCAATGAGATAGGAAAATTTGCATTTATTTTTGATGCATGCAGAATACATACTCTGACATGAATATTCAACAATTAAAACTGCAAATTTTATTTCGCATAGACTTCGCGAGGTACGTGGCTCGATGTGAATCTTGATGGTCCAGGTTCTAACACAGTGGAAGGAATTAGGGTGGCAAAGCTGTTCGGTAAAGATGCAAGCGAAGGCTTATGAAGCACAAAGGTCTGTTAAAAAGCTACGCCAAAGAAAATGTACCTATAAAAATTGAGGTAAATTGGACTGCTGGCAAGGCATGTTGTAACATTTGGTACACCATAGAAACGCTGAAGATTGGTCAAAAAGGGACGAAAATCATTGTAGAATGTTATTTTGAAAAGAAGGTATGTTTTAAATCTTTATTCACTTTTTGTAAAAACAAGCGTACATTTCTTGAGTATAATATACATGTGTATTATTATTATTAATTCAAGAAATTTGTTTTAAAGTGTTACATGCATATTTACAGTTGAATATATTTGAGATACATGTGTTGTCCATTACTGTCTTTGTCTTCAAGCATATCTTGCCTGGTAAATCTTATGTGATATTCCATTTGTTTTTTAGACCATGCAATCAGCACCAGCACAGGTTGCTGCAACAGTAAATCCAAATCCACTTGTAGGTAGTTTAAGTAATAAAGAAAGTCCAAAAGCTCATAAAAACACAAAACTACAAGTACTAGTGAGAGTATTTAGACATAAAAAGCAAGAAGAAGCAATTATTAATTTACTGTACTTATCTGAAATAAATCGATATATAGCAGAAAAACTTGGAAATTAAAATTTATTTAAATATCTTTTATTAATAAAATATTCTCTGTGTGGGATTTCTTAGTTTATAATCTTTTTTTATTTTGTCAACATTTGTTACTTGAATGACAATTTCTTGCACTTAGAAAATATTCAACCACAGTTATTTTGGTACAAAGTATACATATGCAGCAAATATGTTACTTGTAATTGGATGGGTGGGGGGCTATTAGGTAGATAGACAAGACAGTACTGTATTATATAGATTTGAATTTCCCAAATCCCAAGATGTAATCTGCAATGCTTACATTGTATTCCAGTGCAGTGATAAACCCATTCACTGCAGCATATTAATGAACCTTTGTCCAGCTCTAAATGAGATGCAGGAAAGGCCGAACATTAAAGGAAAACAGTTTCGAGTTTTTGAGTTTCTTATATTACTCATAAATCCCAAAGTCTGCAATCCACATAAAATCTTGTGTGTGTTTGATTTTAAAATGTCCCTTCTTCTTGGATTGGAAATAACAAGTGATTCCATCATTCATACACTAATGGGCACTTTTCAGAAACCCCATTTAAAATTTGGTTAAAAAGCTCAAGGTTTATACTTTCTTCAGATTCCAATACTGAACACCCTCGAATATTCTGATCACAAATATCCTGAAACAATCGCATTTCAGTTTTTATCTTAGCTTTTGGCTCCCCAGAAAGTTCACCCGTAAAATCACCATCCTTCAGCTTAGTTATTTCTCCTCAATATGCTGTAACAATGGCAGCAATTAATGTATCTTTATCACCATTCTTCTTTGTATATTGAGCCAGTAGTGCTGTAACATGACCTCCTTCATTGTGAGTTGCTATGACCCTTGCCCATGTTTCTTGCACATCCTCATCACAAGCCTGAAGGTCATCAACATGTTTTGTTGTGTTTTCTATAAAAATAATATTTAAATTAATTCCAGGATACACAACAGGAAACAATTCCTTCACATGAGGTGAAACAATTTTTTGTTGTTCAGCTCCAAAACCCAGACAAGAAAGGATTGTGTCAACACTAGTTTGTCTTGTTATTGAAACGACTGCTTTAGCAACAACTCGAGCTTTTTCTTTCTGTTAACCTCTTCTCCACTTAGTTTTCCTCCTTTAAAATCATAACGTTCTATGTGTCTTGTTGCAATAATCTATATGAACAATTAGAAAGATAAAAGATGGAAAATAAGCCTTTATAAGTTTGAGATTCATCATCATCCAGAATACAATGTCAAATAACTTTGTAATTTATATACCACAGTATTTATATACCATGTTAGAATACACTTGACCATGGACTATTACAAATCCAGAGCTTTGATAATAGTCTATTCGTAATAGTCCATGGTTGAGAAAAACAACAAAACAAAATGCAGTTCAGAGTGTACACTAAAACAATTAGACAACTTGGCCTCGTTGTCTATGAGCGAATAGTCAACTCAGGCTTCGCCTTCGTTGACTACTTGCTCATAGACAACTCGACCTCGCTGTCTAATTGTTAAATATACCACAGTAGTTATATTATTTAAGATATGCGAACAAATTCAAAATCCATACCAGCTCTGAAACGCTTCGGCAAGGGCAAAACATTTTGCTTCGAAGGGGTGAGGCTATGTGTTCCACCAATTGGGCTACTTTCAACCTCTGTAGACGGCGTACTTGTTCTAGGGGGTCCATCTGTTAAAAATATTTATCATATTTTTTCAGAATATTACAAAATGCAAATCAGCAATGGTATGTTTCATATTCAAATTTGATACTCACCGTCAATTAACAGATCGCTGAACGATATCTCAAGGTCTTCGGCATCCGATTCCGTATCACTACCACATAAACTATTCTCTAATAGTATTGGGACACTTTCGTCCAACGCTTCGGCTATAATTTAAGAACATACACCAATATACACCATATTTGCAGACTTTCGAGCGATTTCGCAGACTTTCGACACACGATTTGGCAGGCTCTTATTTTTTCATTCTTCGCCTTCCCATCATGCATCTCAATATTTTCTCTCTTTGTAAGCGCTGATCTCTATACGTAACTGTTTGCGCGTTAATAAGAGCCTGTGGAGGAGGCAGGTACACTCGTAGTCCTTGGCACCTGATATTGAATTTGAAAATTGAAAGTGAAAACTCCGCGATAGTGCTTCCACTTTGGAAAATAAAATCTTTCCCAACAACACGAAATTTCCTGGAGCATTTCGAAGCAGGAAACCGGTCTGTTACCAGAGGAGGTTGGACAGCGGTTCGCAAAGCATCATGGGTAACGAGCGTCTAATTACACGTGCGTTCTCATTAATGCGTTGACTGTCAAGACGTAAACATCTCCCCGAAAAACAAGATGGACGCTTTCAAAGAGCGAGGCTGCGATACTTATCAAAATAGCCTGATATACTCGTAAAGTTGCATGGGTTGGATTGCCACTTTTGCTTTGTCAACAATGCTTCGAAACGAAAGATTGTATTATTCTAAATCTACATGTGTTAATTAGCTATCAAATGTATTAGCAAGTACAATATTTCAGGTTGGTTCACATTAAAGTACATTGCATTGATTTGCTTTTATATATTTATATTAAGGAGATAATATATATTAAAGAGATAATTCACTATTTAAATCGAGAAATCGCCACATTTCTTTACAATATAGTTCGATCGTGACGAGGGTTAATGAGGCTCCTTATTAAAAGAGGAAATTCTCCATAACAAATCTAAAGAGATAAAGAAAATCTTCATGGATGAAAATCGCAATATAAACTCTAGTGATAAACATAAGTTCCCAGATGAATCAGAAGGGTAGTGTGCGCTCAATAACTCAAATAACGATGACAACGCATAAAGACAAGTTATATACCATGAAAAACTGTCCAAGTAAATGCATTAGCTGTCATCAAATCCATGGATTTGATGGTAATTGGATGCCATCAAACCCAATAGATCCAATATTGGACTTAATTATGGAACTGGATGGACAAATGTTGGATACATTGCCCCTAAATTACATATGCCAGTATTTGCACCCCTGATGATGGCTTAAACATATCAAATATTGGGTTGATTTCTTAAAATATGATTTTACCAAAAAATAAGAAAGGACATAGGATACTCTGGTAGTGCAAGTGTGCATTGACTGAATATGTTCAATATATTTTATAATTTGTTAAGTTTTAGGACATAAATTGACATTTAGAATAGGTATTCCATAAGTGATCCAATAAATGTCCACTCAAAAGTATCATGCCAGACCATGTATGCTACTAAACTTTAGGTTTGTACAAGTCAGGGAAAAACTTTTCACTAACAAAAATTTTACTTTCCATTAAATGGAAAGGTGATTATTAGATCAATTATGGTTACTGAACAACTTTAACTGTAAAAAATAACATCTGCTACATGTACTGGTAAAGCTACGGTAAAGTATATAGCAATATAGGAGTTGTGACCAGTATCTTGGATATACACCCACAGGTAATAAAATTTTAACAAATGAATGAAATTAGTGCAAGGTGTACATACTGTATGATGGGTCTTAAATGCACATTTGTGAAAATGCTTCCCAATGCATGGAAAGGAATAAAAGTTGGTTGTGAAAGACAGACACCATCAATTTTAAATATTTGAAATTTATTTTATAAATATGATTCTATTTGAATGTGCAATGCAAACCAAACATCATTATAAAGCAGTGATTAATTGACCATTTTTTGTACAGTATTATCGTAAAGCATAACAGTAACATTGCCAACTTGGCTTTCACTCACATTTTTAATACATCAGTCAAAGAAGCCCAGGTGAAGGAAAAGATGCACTTTAATGCTTACAAAAAAGCAATTATGATCATATGTAGTTTTATTGCTTTAATTAAGCAAAAAGTAGTAAAAACTACAAAGCGCATAAGTGAAAAATTAACTTTTTTAATCTTTTTGTTGTTACCTACAGCATGTACTGTAGTTATTCAAAGTGTTCTGACTCGCTTTATGTCAGTCGTTTGGTCCGTCCGATTTTACTTAATCGAGGAATGGGTTAGACGAAATAGTATAATACATTAATTAGACTGACAATGACACATAACCTTGAAGTGCCAAAATTGGGCTTGACTTCATTGACCGCTTCGTGAATAAAAGCCATTTGGTAGCTACAGTACAGTGCACAAACAGAATAATCAAATGTCAATATTATTTGACAAAATTAATGTAACTATATGCATAGTCATAGATGTCCGCGTTTCACGACTTCATTGCACGTTGGGTGGAGGTAGTAAACTTTCCGCTGGTCTGAAATGCGCTGTACGTACACTAAGTTGGCCACGTTGAGGGATTACAGCTCGATTTGCTACGAAAACACCGGGGTCAGCTCTTCGAGAAATGCGTACACGATCCAGTCGTTCTTCGCCGCTGCTGGATGGTATATTAAATGATTGTATTAAACCGTCGTTGTATCGGTCATTGGATCCAGTGTAGTAATAAAACGGCAGGTCAGGATCACATTTTTTGGTGTACTCGTTGATGACTTTCGGGAAGGCATCGTGGAAATCTTTTTCATCAAAGATTGGTCCCAGTAGTCCATGTAGAAACGCAAAAATGCCCTCAACATCGTCAGTTGACCCTGCCCTTGGATGCTCTGGAACAAGCCCTTTTTCAATCCCATATTGGCGTCTGAACTCCTGTTAGGAACAAAAAGAAAACGATTTCGAAATCCTTACATTATTGTTGTTCGTTTTTGAACATGCAATGACTACTATATAGAATTTTAATTTGATGGGCTAAAATGCTAAATATTGTTTCGTATCATCACACTATTGTAGCTTGCCGATTGTCCTATACGTTAAGAGACTCACTAAGTTATAATGACATCACAATGAAATAATAGACACACTGCAAGCAAACGTACCTGACTCTCGATGTTTGTCGTCAGTGCAATCACGACTTCCCTGGTGAATCCTCTAATTCCTCTGATGGGTCTAAGTTAATTAACAAATGTATTAATTAATATGTCTGTAACATTGTTATATGTTGAACATTGTACAGTATGTGGCCCCCTGATATCACCAGAGAAAAAGTTCTAGCTGTACTCTCTCATACAGTACCTGTTGACATCCAATGTTGAATAGTCTCTCTCATCCTTGTACCATGGCATCCAATCTTTCAAAAGGTAATCCAGCATTTCTTGGTTGTTCTTCTTGCGATCAGCTTCCGAAAGTCCACGACCATCACTTGCTTTATGCCAGTTTGACACAACTTCAACAAATCTAGCTTCACTCAAAAAATTTTTAGCTCTCAACCACTTTGCAACTGCAGGTGACAGTAGTTTTTCAGCGTCACCCACACTCTGTTTTCTCTTACCTGTCAATGCTGTGTATGTCAAACCCGTGCTGGAATCATTCATAGCTTTAACGAATGCTTGAACATCGACGTCCGGAATATGCCCCTTTCTCAAACTGCCTGCAATCCTTTTAAGAACATGATTATGGTCTTCGCGCTCATGTTGAGGCTCTCCGGTACGTTCACTTACCTTGGGCACGTACAAGTGATCCCTAAAATTAATACCTAATGCACAGTACATACTTACCTTGTTCCTGAATAAATACATACTTAGCCATTAAAGATTTCAAACAGTCGGACTTCGTTTCTGTTTTGCCTTTATCAAAATCATGGATACAGGCTACAATTACATTTTGATATACAGATGAGAAAACCAATTATCAGTTAGTTAATATACCTGCTACCCAAGGATGAGGATCATAGAAGAATGGATAGTTTTTCCTACGCAGAATGTGGATGGCACGGGAAAATGGCCCTTTCGGGTCACCATTCATGAATTCTGCCAACCACTGTACATCTTCTAACGGGACCGCATCATGACTTTTCACCGGCACATACACTCCGTCTGTAAAATGTATAAACACAACACACAAAATAATAAATAATGACCAGTATATGATCAAACATGTAATGAAAAAACTTTGACTTGTGCATGTAGCTGTACTGGGTAATATAGCTAGTGTACCTTGCTTCACACACTTGAAGAATTTTTCGATCTCTTTTGAGGGTAATGCGCGGGCTTCATTCTTGGCATCCATTATGAGTTGAATGACTGAGACAGGTCTGTCTTTCCCTTGTGTTCTCAATGAATTGAACTCACCATCAGTTACAAATCCTTTATAAATTGTGATTAGATTAAAACTGTATCAAACACAACCTCGTATCCAGGCTTCTATCTATGCTCCCGGTGCTCATACATACCAACAGTCAGCATGCCAATATCTTCCATAGCTGTTTTTAACTCATCCTTCAAATCCCTTGCATTTTGGTCCGTCAGGCTGCAATACTTCAGAACAGGAACAGCATACGGCTTGAAATTCCTCAATTCATCACTAACCATGAATATTAGTATATGTGACGCTGCAACTCGTGTTTTCTTTGTAATACCTTTAATGAACAATAAGTTAGGTAACTTTACAAGGAAAATATATGGTTAGGTACTACTTGGGATCAAACGTGTGAATTAACTAAAGATACTGGTTCTTAATAGTAATTAACTAGGACAGATAGTACTAGTAAATGTAACATGGTATTTTAACCTTAATGTGTAAATACTTCAATGTGCTCGAAATATTTTTAATTCATGTACCTTTAACATACTCCAGCAATTCCTTACGCAAAGTAGCAAGTGTTGCTTCAATGTTTATAGATTGGGTGTTGCCACTCTCCATAAGTCTGAGGATGTTCGTCACTGTCTGCGCCAAAGATCCATTTTTCTCAAGTAGTTTATTGTACTCCTCTACTCTCCATGCACATGCAAACAGGGCTTTTTCTATGACAACAACCTATCTAAGTACTTCATGTAATTCCGAAAATTTAGTTGTATGCTCTTAGTTAGTGGCGAGGGTTTGCTGCATGCATGTATTTCTAGTCGATAGCTTGTACAACACACACCATGTTTTAATGTAATGAGCTAATCGCGTGTTCAATGATTTATTTTTGTGCGGAGCTATTAATTTTAAATTGATTTTCGTTGTCATGAAAAACGTACCAAATTCATATTATTTTCCCACAGTGGTAATATATTTTCATGCCTTACTTTGTTGCCTCCAATAACAATGCTATGATCCCAGAAGCCATAGCGGCTGCGGCAGATGTTCTTCCAAAGTCGCTTACACAGCCAGTTGCGTCACAGGTGTTCTGTTGTGAATGAAAATTTAAAAAAATATACGTCTAGTATGTATAATTATAAAGGCACAAGAAATAAGTGTAAGTGTTTAAAACAATGTGATAATGATGAATGAGCCTATCCAGCAATTACATTACAGTATTTCTGTCACATACATGCATTTTTAAACCCAAAAAAGTTCAGAAATTAAGTTCAGAAATATGACACAAGACGATCTGTATGGAAGTCAATGTATAGATAGCAAGCGACGATCTGTACCAAAGTTGATGCATAAATAAGATCACGCATGACGATCTGTATCAACGTTATTTTACAGTCGTTGTCATTAATTATTCTGTTTAATCATGAATTTCACAAGTATCTTATGGTACTCGCGACGGATCTGTACGGATAATAAACAATGGCTCGTGCTAAGCACTTGCGACTGCCAATACCCATAATGATCAGTCCTCGTATTATAACTATTACTTAAAAAACTTATTAGTAGTTCATGAGGAAGACACAAAGGAAATTTTGGCCGTGAAGGTGTTTTTATAAGTGATAAGCGTACACGTTAATTCACATAAAACTTTGCCTTGATTTACAGGGTGTATCGTAAAACTGAACAAATCTGAAATCATTCGATACTTGGTTAAGCGCCTCAAAGTTTTTTTATAGAAACAGATTGTTCGGGTACTTATGGTGAAGAACAGCGGAAAAATTCAAGAAATTTGAAACTTCAAAGCCTGAGGGTTGTGTTTTTTACAACAAATTATATACAGCTCGCGGACAAAATCCTAATGTTTAAAAAATAATTTGGACTTATTATTATTATTATTATCAAACATATTTGGACACGGTAACTAATCAACCTTACCTTACCTAGCTTATTACTTACATATATACAAAGTTATATTAAAATAGTTGCTTTTCATTAGGCCGTGTATTGTTAAAAAAATCAAGAATTATAAAAATTAAGAATAGAAAATATAAACCACAGTCACTCAAGTTTGTTATTTTCGCTCCAAATCTTAGCAGCAGCACACCCAAAGGTACGAACCATAGAATTTGTTCTGGGTTTTGGTAGAGATAAAAATTTATTATTGTTTCTTAGATCATATCTCTCAGAATACGACTTTTCAAATTTTTTAGAAATATTTTCCGGGCAATTTCCCGCAATAGCCTTAGAGACATATGCTATTGTTTTTTGTTGTCTTCTTTCAGGGAGATTTTTCCAGTTCAGTTTCTCTAAAATATCTTTTGAGCGTGTGTCATAGCTATCACCCGATAACCCTTGCTGCCCTGTTCTGTAGTTTTTGCAGTTTTTCCTTTAAGGAGTCACAACAATTTCCCCAAACAAGGGAGCAATACTCAAAATATGGTTGAACCAAAGAATTGTAAAGAGTTTGGAGTGTATCATATTTAACAAATAATTTCTCGTCGTAGCACGCCAATGCCCTGAGATACCTTTTTACTTATGTTGTCAACTTGCTTTCCCAACTCAATTGGTCGTCAATTGTTACACCCAAAACTTTTTTGGGGGTAACTTGTTTTAATTTTTTTTCACCGATATGGACTTCCATGTCGTGGGAGAGGTGATTCAATTTTTGCCGTGTTCCTATAATCATATACTCTGTTTTGTCTACATTCAAAGTTAGTTTATTTGCTACTAACCACTGGTTAATACAACCTCGATCCCAGGGGCTTTTCTTAAATTAGGGAAGGGAAAAGGCCCTGGCATCGGCTGGTCTATTTTGTAATCCCATTGGCTCATTCAAACTGTCAATTAAATCATTTAAACCCTTTGCTTAGTTTGTTTATGTAGCTTTAAATCACTTATTCGGCTGACCATTAACACTCTTCGAGTCTTCGTATAAAGTCATATACGTAGAATATCCGCATGCTTCATTATCGGAATTTGATGAAGGTATAGGGACAACTTATGCATATTATCAGCTTACACACAGCAATCTTCTAAACAAGTTTTTACTGTATTATACCTACTACGCACTTACTCTACCAGGTTTGACATATTACTTTATTTCATTGGGCATTGTATTGTCATATATACAGTCGAAGATGTAGAGCCAGCTATAGTCCGTAGAAGGTTGCTTTTATAGGAAGTTATTTACCTTCCCAGCTAGGAAGGCAGCTGTATTGCATAGAACGTTAAAACGTTACTTCTCTGATTTATTATTTATGCAAACACTCACAGAGACCACAGAAATTAACATATTCTTACACCCAGATATTCTGGGTGTCATGTGACCAGCCAATGCCAGGGCCTTTTCTCTTCCCAATTCAAGAAAAGGCCCTGGGATCGAGGTTGTGGTTAATATTGTTTAGTTCAGAGTTTTTAAGATAGTTTGTAAACTATACAAGTCATTAGAGGACACAGTCAAATTTGAATCATCCGCGTACATTTCAGCACTAGATTGCCTTAAACAATTTGGAAGATCATTGACATACAGTAAAAATAAAAGTGGGCCAAGATTTGAGCCCTGAGGAACTCCACAGCGAATGATGCGAGTGGATGATGTTGCACACCCTACCTTGCAGTACTGTTCCCGATTAAATAGATATGATGTAAAACATTTAAGAGCAGTATCTCTAACTCCATAAAATTTTAATTTCTTGAGGAGAATTTCGTGATCAACAGTATCAAATACTTTACGAACATCAAGAAATATGACCCAATTTATTAGTCCAGCGTCCATATTGACTAGCCATGAATCAGTATTTGCATGAAATTAGAGATGACATTGTTGAGTGGTTTTGACGTAAGCCTGACTGGCATGGATTTAAAATTTTGTTTGCATTTAAATACTTTATTAACTGAATATATACGAGTTTTTCAAATAGTTTAGCGACGTTTGAGAGAACAGATATCGGCCAATAGTTACCTCTTTCTTTTTTATCACCTTTTTTGTAGATTGGCGAGACTCTTGCAACCTTAAGTTTGTTGGGGAATATTCAATTGTTTATGGAGACATTAAAAATATGTGCCAACAATGGAGCAACTACTTCTTTAGAATCTTTCAAAAGTTTAATATAGATATTATCAGGACCTGTCGATTTAGATGAGCTCAAATTTTCCAACTCATTGAAAACAGCAGTGCTATCAATGGCGCTAAATGTAAATGTTTTAGAGACTTCACACATAGATTGTTCAAACTCCTGACCATTTGGATCTGTAATTTGATCTGATAAAATTGGACCAATGTTTGAAAAATACTTATTAAACAATTCTGGTATCTTTTGATTACCACTCACGTCTCCTGCATCGGTTTTAATAAAATGTACGCTGGTACTTTTATGCTTCTTATTTAGCAAACAATTTATGTGTTTCCACATAAGTCTAGGGTTTTTCTTATTATTCTCGATTGATTTAACATAGTGATTTCGTTTCGCGCGAATGATATCTTTGTTAATTTTATTGCGTAAGGTTTTGTAAGCATCATGATACCACGCAGACTTATATTTAACCGATTTTTTCTTGAGAAAATCTCTACGATCTATGTCACGTTTTATTGAATCAGTAAGCCACGGCGTTTGTTGACTTCTAACTCTTTTGTCCCGAGAAGGAGCGTGAATATTAGAAACATGGTTAAACGTTTTTTCAAAATTGTTCCATAGTATATCTGGATCGTTATTTTCCCAATTTAGAAGTGCTAGATGATAAGATAAATCTGCTATAAAGTTTGGTTGAATATAATTTCGATAATTTCTCGTGTTTACGGTTATTATATTTTTTTGTGAAGGATATTTTCTTGCAAACATAAATCAGACTATGGTCACTAATTCCTATGTGCAAGACTCCCGATCTACAAATATTCTCAGTTTACTTACTATAGCTACGTCTATAAGGGTAGCTGAGGTATTTGTAATACGGGTAGGTTCTTTAATCAGCTGAGTCATTTGAAACACATTAAGTAAATCATTTAGACGTTTCGTGTAATTGCTAACTGAAATTAAATCAATTAAATCACAATTCAGATCACCAACAATAATTACCTCTTTTCTGTCATTTTCTACATTTTTAAATAGTATTTCAATTTTTTCAAACAATTCAATGCTGGTGTTAGGTGGTGTATACACTGAAACTACGAGTATTGGCTTAAACTTAGGTTTTATGACTTCCAGACAGACAGCTTCTAGTTCTACGGGAACTAAGTCTGTTCTGTTGATAACCGTAAGATTGTCTCGACAGTAAAGTGCAACACCACCCCCCTCGCGATTACAACTCTTAGTAAATATTTCATATTTCATATTGATGGATGGATGGAAAAAATGTCAGGTGTCAGTATTGCTGGTCAATATTTCAGAAACCTTTTTTCAGTCTTGCAAAGTATTCCTTTGAAATTAGAAAGTTTGCTAATAATTTCTTAAAAATTTTCCGACAAATTTGAATTCTTACCACTTCATCTTCATATGCAGCTGCCATTACAGAACTACAAGGTTCAGCATAACTTGGTGTTTTCCTAAATTTGGTAACAGCCCCAATAGCAATAGTATAAATACTGTTGATATAACCATCAAAAGCGCAGCTATCTTGAAAACCACCACCATTGCCAGTTGAGAAAACAAAAATGGAACCTCGCCCACGCCGTCCCTAATGCAAAAGCGAATCAAGTTTCAAAATAATGGACAAGTACTGTGTATTTTATGCATCATAATATGTATGTTAGGTTTTGTTAACGTGGATCGTTCATGCAGCAAATGCATAATTTTATTTAACTATTATTCACTCAATTTATTTATTGCGCCTTGCTGAAGGCAATATCTATGGATCATATTTACGGTGAAACCGTTTATAAAATAACTACAGTGAAGCACGCTATTTGAATGGTCGATACCTGTGTAGGATGAGGCAGTTTTGCACGGGAAATTTTAAAGTAGACATAGCTTCGCATTTTAAGGATTTTAAGTAACCGACAAAAACTATTCCATCTTCTGAAATTAACAGACGATGAAGGCAAAGTCAAATATTACAGCACAAAGTAAAGAAACTATAATCATTTATGTTGTCAAACGTTTATAATGTGTCGTATACTCGTCACTTTGTTTATTCGTGTTATAAATTTAACTGAGATACGATTTTTTGCATTCGCATATGTTTGTTTTATTTTATGCTGTAGCGATGAAAATACAATCGTTCTAAATCAGCATACAATGATCCACATGAAACTAAATTATATTTGCTGACAATATCTTTTAGAACAGGTACCGTGCTTCGAATGCTTGTATTTTTAGTTTTGTGTTTAGATAAAAATACAAAATTAGAAAATGAAATCCAAGATGAAACTTACATATCCGCCATTTTTTGACTTTCGGAAAGCGCGAAAATACATTCGCCTATGGCTCGTGTTTTTCCTGCTTTCCAAAAATCTCGCAGCATTCCGCGTGCATGGATTACGCTTACTGAGCAAAAGCTTACAGAGGAAAACAACATTTAACGGTTACTGACTCCGTTTTAGTACACCCTTAGAAATAAACATGTAACTGAAAAACGTTCGGTGATTTTACCAGAATACAAGGATTTTAATTCCCAGTCATTTTCCATGGCTCACAAATATATAGTTGTTGAGAAAAATCGAAATACATTCTACATTCAATAAACGTCTGTATAAAACTTTCATGCTATGGATTACCAAACTTTTTCAAGGAATTTTTATTGACTAAATATATAAATCATTGGAATAATGTAACAATTAAGTTGCTTAAAGCATTTACCGTGACCATTATCTGAAATATGTAATTTAATGACCACCGCTTTCATAATAATTTACTCCTGACTCAATGGGTTTTTATTCTTATAAGGAAATAAATCAAACACAAATATGATCCCTGGAGATAAAAGAAGGTGCTATTTTCAATTTTATCCTAGGTATATTTACCTGAATCCGTTGTATCTACGAGCCGCTAAATGAAAATCCATGGTTCGATATTCTTTGTCCATGATTAATCCTCGATTAACAAAAACATTTTAAAAATACTCTTTTCTTATAATTATTTTGAGTCGGATGTATGATGCAATCAAAATAAAAGATTCCAAGCTATAATTATATTGTTCACAATAAAGCTTTTCACATCAGTTATACTGATTAACATGTGGTATACCGCAAGTGGCGCAAAAACTTCACATGTTCATAACAACAAAACTAAAACAACTATCACAACGAATTACATTTTATTGTATCGAACCAAATATTCAAACCATATATTGTATTCAAACCAAAATTTCGAAGCAATATTCCTAATGACAAAATTTAGAAATTAAGATGGCTGTTTTAATTTTCGGTTGCTATATTTTATCAAACAAGTCAGCTGTGACACTCTTGAGTGAGACTCTTAATTGCTTTACAAGACTTCGATATTATGTATATATAATATTATGCGACAATTATATTTCAGAACCGTCCTAAGAGATATAAAAAAATTTGATTCATGTGAACCTGACACTGCAGAGAACAACGAAAAATTCGTTGTCTCTAGGGAGAGGGGTTGAATTTGTGAGTTAAAATCCCTCTCACGACAACGAATTTTTCGTTGTTTTCTGCAGTGTATGATTAAAATGGATCTAGTTTTTTAATGGGACAAATTTTGAAAGATTTATCACTTCGTGCACTGTGGAAATACCTGCGATCTGAATCAAATCAAATCAAAAATCAAATAAAATAGATGAAGTTTTGGTAACACAGAATATGTTTACTTTTTAAATACTTTCTAAATTTCTAATTTTTCGAGACGTATTTGGTTAACCAGTGCAAAAACATTGGAAACACCTGCACATGACATTAAAAAAATTTAGCTTAAAAATCGAAACAAGATTCAATTTTCAAAAATCTACAAGTATGCAATCTAACCTTTACAACTCCTCTTTTTAAAACACGTTTAACAATTGCTCCGGGTCCACGGACGAGTTGGCCATTATCATAAGGTCCCCAACTGTTAGAGTAGATATCAATGACTTTCCGTTTGTGTCGCAATGCCTTTCCCGCAACTTTATCACTAGGAAGTGTGCCATCTAGTAGCTTTAAATCTGAGAAAGTGAAAATATTATTTTACTGTTTTATGCTATAATTCATCCGCATACAAAAAGTCAATTATCTCGAGCCGGCGGCGCAAAACATTCATACACGTTTTCAACTAAAGATTTTGGTTAAAAAAATTCCACATGCACTCTTGCCTAAATAACCTGAGAGATATGGACCTCTCCACATCCATTAATAGTACAGAGCAAAGAAAATGATTATTTATGTATGTATTTCTCCGTTTGGTACTTGCCTGCGAGTTGAGCGTTGTATGCAATACCTCCACTATTTCTGCATTTTCCGTTACGTTTTCCAGCGATAACACCAGCACATCTCGTACCGTGCCTGAAGATTTTCACAGATAATGGAATGTATGGTTAAGAATCTCATCAGAATTAATGTACATCCCATTATTTATGGTTGTCTTTGGTTTATCCTGGCATTTCATCGTCATGTGCTTATTGTATTCCCGACTAACCAGTAGCTTCTTTTCTGGAATGTCATTCACTATTTCATTTGAAAATTAGGTAATTTAGCAAGGTGGTTTTAGCAAAAGCATAATACACACGTGACGATGAGAGACTCTACTAACTTGTACATAAACGTTGACCAAAAAAGACACAAAGCTATCTGGTCTTCTGACGAGTATTTGTAAACGATCTTTCTTAGTAAGTATATGAAATTTTGTAACGAGGACAACGCCAAAAAAGGGGACAAAGCAGGTTAACTGTAGATTTATTATACCAGAACGTTTGTAAATCATTTCTAATTTAACATTTTCGAATAGTTTAAAAACGTAAAAAACGCCGTATCCTATCACTCCGCATATACGCGCACTGCATTCAATATATCCTAGTATGATTGCATGCGCTTTTAAACCGGCAAAATGCAAGCTAGACAAACATGAACAAATCAAGCATCTTGAGATTAGTAAAATTGCAACGTTTAGTGGCGCGATGTTGTTAAGTGCGGAAAATGCATAGCCCAAAGAAGTTTGCAAATTTTGTGTACTTGCATTACGTAGGGGATAGCGAACATTTAAATAAAATATTTGCTTGCGCATAGGAATATTATGCATCCCGGCTTGTTGTGATTAATTTTAAAAATACCGCTAGATATGTTTGGTAAATGTACTAAAAGGATATTAGGAACTAAATAGCATTAAAATTAGTAGATTTATATTTAGTAAATGTCTAAAGATATAAAGGATTAGTATAAATTTCCAGGTGATTATTGATTTTCCTGCATTCCGATTGGTCAAGATTCACCGTCTCTGAAGTGATAGTCCCTGGTCAGTGACTATAGCTTTTGGCTTTTTTTTAAATGTCTGCTCGTTTTGCGATAGTAACGGAAGAAGAAATTTCAAAAATTAAAGATGATATCATTCCGGAAAAGACAAAACCTAACTTCATCGCAATGCAACACAATGCCTGGTCTGAAATTTTCATTATGTAAACAAACTACTATTATTATTATTATTATTATTATTATTATTATTATTATTATTATTATTATTATTATTATTATTATTATTATTATTATTATTATTATTATTATTATTATTATTATTATTATTATTATTATTATTATTATTATTATTATTATTATTATTATTATTATTATTATTATTATTATTATTATTATTATTATTATTATTATTATTATTATTATTATTATTATTATTATTATTATTATTATTATTATTATTATTATTATTATTATTATTATTATTATTATTATTATTATTATTATTATTATTATTATTATTATTATTATTATTATTATTATTATTATTATTATTATTATTATTATTATTATTATTATTATTATTATTATTATTATTATTATTATTATTATTATTATTATTATTGAAGAAAGTCCTGAAGAAACTAAAATCAGAAAACCGAGATATTTTAGAGATTAAATTCGTGGCGAAGAAACTGCGCAAACTACTTAATAAGTCCGACAATGCCGACCAAAATTTCAGTCAAAACAACACGGGTCTTGATCATGATAGTTTAATAAATAAAAACTTCTGGGGTTACGTCAAAAGATTTTTCACAAAGAATACCGGCACATCTCCCTCGTTTAGCTTGTCGCAATGTTCGTTCTATTTTACCAAAACATTGTCTGCGATTAACCCGACAAAACGTTTTAAAATCCCAAGTTGGATCCCCAAATTTACTTCTCCGCAGACGCAATTTAATCTTGACCCCCCCGACCTATCAAGAGATCACCAACGTCATCCGTAAAATGAAACCATCTGGCTCACCATGTCCACTTGACCAAATATCCATTATCTGTTTCAAACGCTGTCCCTACTTACGTTCCTACTTGACCGAGATAATACAAGCGGCCTGGTCATGCGGTGTTGTCCCATCAGAATGGAAAAAAGCATGTACTATACTGATACATAAGAAAGGAGAAACAAACGACCCAGCAAACTTTAGACCAATTACTCTCGAATCTATACCTCTCAAAGTCTTCACATCATGTCTTCGTAATAAAACATTTCAATTCCTTGTAGAAAACAATTATATTGAACAAAACATACAGAAAGGTTTCACCCCCAAACTCTCAGGAACACTAGAGCATACAGCTCAGATGGCAAATATCATCAATAAAGCTCGTAGAAAACAACGATCCCTTATCATAACACTGCTAGATTTGAAAAATGCATTTGGTGAAGTTCATCACAGCCTTATTCATGAAGTCCTTGATTACCATTACATTCCAGACCACGTCAAGAACCTCATCAGTAGTCTCTATACTGATTTCCAAACCTCTATCATAACTGAAAAATTCAGTACACCCTTCATTACAGTGGGTCGCGGCGTCCTTCAGGGTGATTGTCTTGGTCCTTTACTATTCAATATGACATTTAATACTTTCATCCAACACATTAAAACACAAAAATATCGTCAACTCGGATTTTGGAATATTATCGACAACGGCATATCATTAAACCCTCTCCACTGGTTTCAATTTGCAGACGATGCAGCTGTTATTAGTGGCGGAGAAAAGGAAAACCAAATTATGCTCAATCGCTTTACAGTATGGTGTCGGTGGTCTGACATGATAATACGTGTTGATAAGTGTTCAACTTTAGGCATAAAAAAACACCTAACCAAATCCATTCAGTATCTCCCAAAACTATTTGTAAACAACTGCCTCGTACCACGTGTCGATATTGGTAAATCATTTCGATACTTAGGTCGCTACTTTAATTTTGGCATGTCCGATGATGATCACAAACATGAAACACTGGATACGCTTAGTGATATCTTAAACGAAATAGATCAGCTACCACTGCACCCAAAAAACAAAATTCGTTTATACACTCAGTACGCACTTTCAAAGATTTCGTTGCACTTCACAGTTTCCGATATAGATAAAACCTGGGTAAAAGAAACGCTTGATTCTATTGTCTCAAAATACATCCGGAAATGGCTTGAGCTTCCCATTGCCGCAACCCTTAGCAACGTCCAACTTCCTTACAACCGATTTGGACTAAATGTCATTTTACCCTCAACTCAATTCCTCCAGTGCCAAACAGTCTCCCGAAAAGCCTTGCAATCATCACCAAATGAAGATATAAATAAATTGTGGATGGAAACTAGCAATTACAAAAATATTCAGTATGACACCTACAAAAACACTAAGGACGTATTAAGCACTATTCGGAAACAGCACGAAGACAAACTTAAGCATCATCTCATTTCACAAGGTTCGTTTTTCTCCAATGTCATTAAATATTCTACAATCTCACTCAACTCAATATGGTCTGCAGTACAAAGCAAACTTCCAAAAAACATATTTAACTTCACCATACGGTATGTAAACAATACTCTTCCTACTCGAAAAAACCTTCAAAAATGGGGCATATCAACAACATCTGAATGCGCTTTCTGTTTGTCACCGGAATCTCTTCTTCACGTCGTTGCTGGGTGCCACACCTATTTAAATGAGGGTCGTTTTACATGGCGACATGATTCTGTTCTCAACTTAATTGCATCAATGCTGAAAACCTTAAATTGTTCTAACCTCTACGCTGACCTGCCTGGTTATATAAGTCCATCTGTCGTCACCGGAGATACATTGCGTCCTGATCTTGTGCTTACAATTGAAAACAAGTGTATATATATTTTAGAACTTACTGTCGGATTTGAATCTAACCTTCTGCATAATGCAAGGCGTAAGAGAGAAAAATATCAGGATCTAGTTAACGAACAGTTGAAGAAATACGAAAAAGCACAATTTGTGAATGTATCTATTAGTTCTTTAGGCGTGTTAAGTGAAACTTCATTAAGTTTAATTGAAATGTTGAAAGATCTGGAATTTGATGAAGCATGTCGAAAATACCTTGTTAGAAAAATAATTAACACTTGTATTAGGTCCACATATTATATATTTTGTAAACGAAACAAAGTCTGGGATAACCCAGAGCTAATGTCATACTAATATTTTATATAGAAAGAGTTAATTCAAGTAGACACTGATAAACTACCTGTTAAAGTGAGGTTTATCATTGTAATTTATATATCGTTTAAAATTAATAAAAGTTTCCATTATTATTATCATTATTATTATTATTATTATTATTATTATTATTATTATTATTATTATTATTATTATTATTATTATTATTATTATTATTATTATGAACCCCCTCCACTGGTTTCAATTCGCTGATGACGCTGCTGTCATAACTACTCAAGAGTCCGAAAATCAACACCTCCTCAACAGTTTTTCTGTTTGGTGTCAATTGTCTAACATGTTCATTCGAGTTGAAAAGTGTAGTACTTTCGGCATAAAAAAATCTACCACAAAATCTGTCCAGTTCCTCCCAAAACTACTTATCAACAGTGTTCTGATTCCAACTGTTAAAGTCGGTGAATCCTTCAAATATTTGGGCCGCTATTTCAATTTCAATCATTACGATTTTCCCCCCGTGTGAGTGTGTAACTGAGCCTGCACTTAAAATGCGTTGCGGTATTTACGGGGCGCACGCGCATAAAAGAATGAAAATGTTGTCATGGAAACAACATGAATTAAAACGTAATGTAATTTATTGTCAAATTGAACAGAACTGAGCACTTCTTTCGAAGATATTTAAAGATATTACACAGTCTAACGATAGAACTGATTAAAAGCTGTATTGTAATCATGGATTTTGACGTTGGAAGTCCTGTAGAAGCTGTAGATGATTGTGGAATCTGGGCGAGTGGGAAAGTTTTGAACAGAAATGATGATGGCTCTTTACTTGTTACATTTGATGGCTACAGTACTCGGTACGATCGCTTGATTAAAAACTGCTCTGAAATCAGATCCCCCACACCAGTGGTAAGCTCGTTGAAACGAAAGCGATGCCAAGAAAACAAGGTATGCGTGATTCATTCGCTCATTGATATATGAAGTTATACATGTATTTTTGCTTTTTCTGCTACTTTTCTGCACATAACTATTTTTTATTGTTCTATAGTGCAGGTCAGTGTTGACTTTTGATTTTTGTGCACTAGGTAACGAAAGCTCATAGCATAATTCGCCGATTAGAAAGCGGTGATCCAGTTTGGTTTAGAGCGGAGGAAGGAGGTTTGCCAATCCCAGCTGTGGTCTGTGTGACTGATCAATTTTTGATGGAGTTGCAAATTGAGGTATCAAAAATTTATAAGAATTTTAGATTCAATTTGTCTCCACATATGGTCAGAACTTTAAACTTCAATCCCAGCTCTTTGAAGAAAACTAGGGTCCAGTCTCGTCCAGATGCCATGGCCAGTTGTGTATTTTGTACTACATGGTTACTAAACACACTTGTTACCGTACTTCACTGTGTCCTTAGAAAACTGACTTAGCAATTTGATAATGCTGTACAAATATTTCCATAGGCGAAACTAAATTTTCAGAATAATAAAGCTAAATGTCGTATCATCATCAATTTGTCAGTCAGGAGATTGCCATTCACCCCCCATGCCTTACTTTGGGATTTATTCTGTCAATATTACTATTCATTATATGATTCCATAATATTATACTATTAATATTATAATAATATTATAATATTAATACTTGCATGATTGCATTATGAAGTAACATGTATTTTTTTTTTGGTAAAAAGCACTGCTATTTAAAACTTCATTTTGCAAAGATTTTGATCTTTAATCTTAGATCTTTTTAAAATCTTCATGATTTGCACTCAGTCTGATAAAAATATAAATGTATAAATAAACATTAGTCTAGAGCATAATAATGCTACAGGTTACATCATAGATTAGATTAAGTACAACATACATGTAGATTAATTAATGGCTATAACATTGTTTTAGTTACCTGATGGAGAGAAGCAGATGATTTCTGCTTTTTCCCTCTGTGATCCTCCCCCTGAACCAAAGAAATGTAATCGTCAAGAAAGGCGACAACGTCTGGATAAATCCAAACCAATCAAGCAAAGCTCTTCATTTGCAGAGGATGATGAACCGGCAGTTACATCATCATTTGTTGAATGTGACATGGATGAAGTACCTCACTTGTTTGTGTTACGAACAAATGATGGGCTTAAGCTTCAAGTAGGAAATATAGTAAAAGTAGAAAATTTTGTTGGTCCTCTCATGATAGTTGAGTTGTTACAGAAACACAAGGCACTTCTAGCAAAGCTTTGTCCTTTTAATGTTTCAACTACTGCTATTTCTAATGATTTTGAGATAAAATGTGACCTTAATTACATATCTTTATGGGATGGAGAGAGGCTTAAGTCCAAAACTGTGTCTGATGAGGCATATAACAATGCTTCTCTGAAGTATTTTTCATTTTTGGCATGTAACGATTGTCCTGCATTAAGAGTATGCTATCGAAGAGTTATACTTGGAAAAGTCTTAAGAAATAACATCCAGTCTGGCTTTTCCAATCTAAATTGTACAAGGTTCTCCTTAGGCCCTTTTGATGCATTTTGTGATGGTCAAATTTTTGGACTTGGTCAAAGCACTGCTAGAAAGTTTTCTATACTTGAAGATGGGGATTTTCCCATTTTAGACTCAATAATGGGTGGAAGATGGGATATAAAGCTAGGCAAGGATGCAGATAGTTTTTTCAAGTTTGTAACATTAGTTGAAGTTTCAAGGAATACTGATTTTGCTTTGTATGTAAATGTAAGATTCAGTGAATCCAAGTTCCTATTCTGCAATGAATACCGACAAACCTGTAAAGGTGTAATACGGGGAAAAAAACAGGAATTAGCCAATAGACAGGAGTTAATACTGTAGGTTAGTAAACTTGTCAAAATAATGTTGCCCATCACATGATTGCAGTTTTATTTACGAACTTTTTGTCAAATACAGTTTTTATTTATGAACTTTTTATTCAATACTGTTTCACAACAACTGAACTTTTTTGATTTCTGAAAAATGCCTGTGATTCCACATGATCCCACAATGCATTATCATTATTTTAAAGTAGGGTCGAAACATATCAGTCATAACTGAAATAACATTCTTAATGACATGCTTGACATTGGGATCACAGGCATAACAGTAATAGTCAGGGAGGCAGAGGTAATTTTACCTACCTTCTCGAGGGACAAATCAATTTTGCTCTTAAATTGTCCGTTGGATGCCTAATATCACAATTCTGAACGTTGTGTGGCCCAATTTATCTTGTGGGCTTCGATCAACACGTTTTTCTTCAGTTTTATTATAACTATTATGTGGTCAAAAATAGTAAACTTTCAAATTCGCTCATTTGAAAAATAACTTGTGTCATAAGAAAGCTTATAAAAAACAACATATAAGATAACATTACGTGCACCCTTGTTTTTCAAGCCGTTTTTGAGTTATTGCTGCTTCAAAATGGGAAAGTGTCCTAAAATGGCGCTAATTTCCTGGGCACTAGTTGGAAAATAAGTTTTCAAATGCTCATAACTCAACAAAAATGTGAAAAATAAAAGTAACCATAATGTGCTATATGTAATTTTTTATTACCTTTTTGATGACGTAAGTGGTTTTTCCTAAAAATAAATCTGAAATTTCGCCTTTCTTAACAATAATATATAGTTTTATAGTAAATTTCGGGAAAAACGTGTTGGCTGGAGCCCACAAGAAATTTTATCGCATTCAACATGCAGAAATATATTTATTAGGCCTAAAGGTACAATATAAACATAAAAAGAAATTGTCCCTCGCTATGGTAAGTAAACATATATTTTTGTACCTCTGCCTCCCCAACTATAAGCAGTTAAATATTTGTTGTTTAAATAGTTATAAAGAGTTAAATATTTTATTGTTTTAAATAGTTAACGTTATTAAAACATGTTAAAAACATTTTCATTAAAATTTCATTAAAACTTACAAGTTCTCATAGCCTTTAACTTTGTACGAATCTTTGATTTCAGGTGATTTGCTATGCCACTGCTTTCTTAATTCTTTGTTCACTTCGTCAAAAGTAATATCTCCATCCATTTCCTTCATCTGCTGTTGAACAGTTTGAAAATTTTCTTTTACAAACATCATGTAGCTGTTTGGTGGTTTCTTGAGTGGACCTTTTCTCTTTTTCTTGTGACTTTTTTTATTATCACTAACATTTGCTGTTGCTGAATCCCTCTTTTCTCCTTTCGCATTAGCTTTTAGGGTTTTTTTCAGGTCAGAAAAAGCCCCAGTTCGCTTAAAATGTGTCTCGTTGACATTCCGAGCTACAATATGAATAGACGACGTCTGTGGGGCATCCTTTATTTGGTCCAGTTTCAGCTCATAAAGTTGAGTCGATGGAAGGTAATTGTGCTTTATTGCATCTATAATAAACGCGGGAGAAACTATTTTCCACTTTCTTTGGATTCCAACAGCAAGTGATGAATTGATTTTCTCCTTCTTATCACATTCTTTCTGCGTAGTGATTAGAATAATTTTGACCGGCAGTCCGTCCGGAATACTTTCCGCTTTCAAAACATGCCCACCATTATTTTTGATCAGCTCTGTCAACTTTTCCTAATTTAACTTGTAAGATTGAAAAGAACCGGCAATCACAAAACGACGTCCTGCCAGACAACAATTTGTTTCAGGAACTGATAAGGTGCTTGTAGTTGTTTTTGCTTCCAATACATTATCGTTAACAACAGTTGATGTGTCCGGGTCAGTTACAGTATTTATTAATGTCGGTTCCTCCTCATCAGACTCTATACAATTGCTTACAAACTGATCAAATCTTTCTTGGACAGCTTCAGATTTCTCACTAACCATTCTTTTAATCTGTCGGTACATATGTTCAAAAACTGCCAGTATTGGATCATGATATGTATGCCCACCACCTCGGGAAGTGTGATGAAAGAAGTGCTGCTGATGCTGGTAATGGAGATGTTCTCCCCCCTCTGTGGACACACGCATTAACGAGTGAAACGGAAGGGACTTAAGTAAAATAGGAACTATATCAATTGCTTTGATCATATAGGGAGTAAGTTTGTCTTTACCATAACGGAACTTCATGAGTCCATGAAAGATGTCTGCACATCTCACATATTCGTTAATTAGTGCCTCGCTTACGCCAAAAGAATAGTCATTCACGTCAACCGAACCAGTTGGTTTATCTTGCTTTAACTGTGGAGCAGGATCAAGTCTACATATTTCATGCATTCTAAAATGGTTAGCCCATATGAGCAGTTCACAATCATACTCCGTTATACGTTTACTGGGCCACCCAATTGCTCTCTGGAGAGCACTGCTCAGCTCACCTGGACACATAATCCTTGGAGCTACATTGTCAATGACATGTGGGTATGCAGAATTTTGAAAATAGGTAGGGGGAGCTGAAATCAATTGAGCGCACGTTTTGTTTAACGATATTGGAGCCAGTTTGTTCTTTCCAGCCTCAAAGTAAAACTTAAAATGTCCACTTCTTACTCCCCGCACGTTGATATTATTTTCTAAATGCTTGAGAGAGCAGTCCCTGTCCTTCTTGGAAATAACAGATTCAGCCTCTAAATTAAATATCGACTTCACACGCAATGTTAACAATGTTTCTGTCATTCTCGTAAACATATGGTCACAACATAGAAGATATTCCGATGTGGAAAGGGCAGGTAAGATTGATTCTGGTAGTTTTCTTGTGATTGAGCGCTTTAATCCAGACCTAAAATCATATTTATACAGGTAAGTAAATCTATTGATATTTAAGAATCCTTTAGCAAATTTTTTGTTAAGTTGTTTGGCTTATTATATCTCACGTGACAAACTTTTTATCTTAATATAAAAACCAATTTTCGATTACAATAAGTCATGTCAGAAACGTCGAAAAGCTTTCAATCAAATGTCTTTGATCATCAATGGTTTGAGCAACACACACAAAAAGTTGTCCTGGGTCAAAATACACGTATGGTGAACAGTAAAATCACATAGTCTGCAGAAAAAGCATAATTTTTGTAGAATGTACATAGCAGCGTGTCAAATTAAGTTGAAATTTCTAAAACTCAAACAGTCTTAACGAGACAGATTTACAGTACCGTCCTCGAGTAACATACCATCCATTCGCGAGTAGCGAGTGCTCACAACACTCGCGAGTGACGCGCGCGTACTCGTTTGACGCGGTACTTGCGAGTCTGAATGAAATATTTGAGACGCGATAGTACTCGTTTCACTCGCGTACTAAATTACACTCGCATAATTAATTACACTCGCGAGTGTTGCGAGTGAACAAAATGCTTACGTAAATGCGGATTTAGTTACAAACCAGTTAAAAACCGAATCATTTCATCTTTACAGTTTACAGAAAATAGGATTGACAAAATAGCAGGAGAATTGAATCGTAAAATGGCAAAGAAAGTAAAATCGTTGTTATCAGTGTAAACAGTCTCTTAAATATTTTGAACAGACCTTATTTCTACAGCAGTTATATATAGTAGGTCATTCAGCATAAAGCCAAAGAGAAACAGGTGAAGACAATTTGCTCGCGCATTTTAAAGTAAGTACAAAGCACTTACCGTTTATTCACAGATGGGATATACACACTTCAACTTTAGAATGTTTCCGCAATCTTTGTAGATTATATATTTATCTATATATTTATAAGTAGTCTTCGAACTCACAAATGCTTTCGTTATCTGAACTTCTTAGCTGCATTTTAATAAACTAAAGTAGCATTTTTTAAACTCCCAGCCGGCATACAGCATTCGGCATACACTCAGTATAGGGTGATTTTGTGTTGTTGTGATTCCAGTATAGGCGGGGGCGAATAGACCATATCCATAATGACGTCATTTAGTAGTTAAGCATGTAAAACTATTTGAATATGCCAATATAATTGAATGGTTTAAGTAACAAAAAGATTATTTGTGAAATGAATATGTTAAATTATTTGTTTCATTTAATGTTCTGGACAAATAAGGACCCAAAAAAATTTAACAATATTGCCATATTTAAATAGTTTTACTCGCTTAACTACTAAATGACGTCATTATGGGTAAGGTCTAGTATCCCGTGTTCGCCAGTGAATATTCAAATAAGTCGCGATTGTTTCATGATTCTACCACACGGAACATTTGATTCAGGAAATCTATGTTTTCAAGGCTACAGTAAATCCGTTAAATGTGTATAATAACGCTATTTTTTGTCTAGAACTATAAAAGTTTTATGAAGCTGCCTACTCATTGTATTTTTTTGCCATACCAAGCTGTTAGTGTTAAAGAATTTTAATGACTGTTTACTAATCTGTCACATTGTTAACATGATAAGTAGTCAAAATACCATTGCTAAGTTTAACCTTCGTCATTTGTCAAGCATGCGACGTCTTACAAATAGTTAAAACTCAAAGTTATGGATCATTACGGATTTGCAACGAAAAGGATTTAAGAAAAGCGATATTTAAATACTCTTTCAGTGGAAAACAGTAGCGACTTATTTGAATATTCACTGGCGAACACGGGATAATTCGTCCCCGCCTATACTGATATCACAACAACACAAAATCACCCAATACTGAGTGTATGCCGAATGCTGTATGCCGGCTGGGAGTTTAAAAAACGCTACTTTAGTTTATTAAAATGCAGCTAAGAAGTTCAGATAACGAAAGCATTTGTGAAGAAATAAGGTCTGTTCAAAATATTTAAGAGACTGCTAAAACGCAAGCAGTAATGGAAAGACTGATAACAACGATTTTGCTTTCTTTGCCATTTTGCGATTCAATTTTCTTGCTGTTTTGTCAATCTTGTTTCCTGTAAAGATGAAATGATTCGGTTTTTAACTGGTTTGTAACTAATAAATCCGCATTTACGTAAGCATTTTGTTCACTCGCAACACTCGCAAGTGTAATTAATTATGCGAGTGTAATTTAGTACGAGAGTGAAACGAGTACTATCGCATCTCAAATATTTCATTCAGACTCGCAAGTACCGCGTCAAACGAGTACGCGCGCACGAGTACGCCCACTCGCGAGTGTTGCGAGCACTCGCTACTCGCGAATGGATGGTATGTTATTCGAGGACGGTACTGTAATCACAGTCAAACAAATCTAAGCATGCATGTTACAACCTTATTTCATGTGATAGCTATTTATATGCGTATTTGTCAAGAACAAACTTTCTTAAAGTCAAAACTAGTTGAAAATGAAGAGCTGTTCTTGTTTTCCTGTTTTATCTTCATTGTGAGCACCGTCACAAGTTATTGTGATAATGTAAAACAATGAAAAATTGGTTTTAGCCGGGTAAACGCAATGAAATTGTTAACGACCATAAAGTCTATCCGACTATGACATCTTGAAGTAGTTCAATTGGTGACACGTACTTATCTCAAGCCAGTATCTTCACAAACATCGCCCTTTGTAGCATTAATTTCGTAATTATAAATACTTATACCAGTTTCACTTTTTGGATCTAGTTTAGGGTCAGCTATTGCATCTAAGAACATAGAGTCTCCAGTCAAATACATCTTGTGACAGCATTTCTTCATCTCTCCGATCCATTGATTTAACCACCCTGAACTGTAGCCAGCCGACTCTTCACCTGCTAGATTTAGTTCCAGATTTAACCTTGAATCTTGGAAATAGAAGATTGATAGAGGCCATATTTCCTTTGGACTTTGAATTTGAACATTATTTAACAACTGCTCATCGTTTAAATTACCAATTGCTACAAGGACACTTTTCTGCTTTCCATAAGTCCTCGCATCGCCATAGACACGCCAATATTCTTGTTCAGGAATCCATGGATAAACATATTTCAAACATTGATGCAGACGACCAGGTTCAATTCTCCAACCTGTTGCTGTTCGCTGGGGTTGTAACACCACACTGAATTCCTTTTTCAGAACTTTCTTCAGCTGATCAACAGAATAAGCACTATCCAACAGACCAGGAATCCTTCGTCTAAGGTCACACGCGAACTCTGTAGAATTCATATTGTCCTGCACATTTAGCAGATACGTTTTATCCAAATGAAATCGTTCGACTGCGTGATCACAAGTCATTATGTCGTATGCTGTTTTTTTGGTTGTTGGACAGTAAGCATTTTTGGCAATTTCAATAACGTCCTGAGCAGATAATTTTCCATCCCAATCAGAGGACACATCTTTTGCTTTATGGGATGCAGTTCTAGCAAATCCTAAAACAAAATCTTCCTTGGAACCATGATGAATAGACTCAGCTATTTCTTTATGTATTGCTTCTTGTGCTTTGCAGCGCTTTGCAAGAGGTCTTGATTTGAATATTCTTCCACCATTGCCATTATTTTTCTGTTCAAGTTGTCTTATGTTTTCCTTGTTTATCAAAACAGATGTAGTTTGGCTTGTTCTGTTCTCAGTTTGGGATTGTTCCTGGCATTGTGGTGTCTGAGCTGCGTTAGTTAAAAGCTTCTTTGGTGTAGTTTGTACAATTTTGGAAGTGTAATGCCTGGGGGGTGAATGACTTCTTTGCAGCAGTTTCTTTTGTTCAACTAGATGCATCCCGCTGAGGGAGCACTGACGAAGTTTAAGGATGACTTCTTCAGTACTCTTATCTAATTTAATGTTGTGTCCACAAAATCCCATCACCAAGCACATAAAAGCTTCATATCCAATCATTTTTCTTCTCATCCCATCACACACAAATGAATGTGAAATACCTAAAACAAAACAATGTCTGTATAAATAAGTTAACACTGAGGTTTGTGTGATACTCAGATCTAGAACCATCCAGGTTGATTGAAGTACCTGTTAACAAATTATCACAAACAATTCAGTGTAGCACAAAAATCAAGTAAGGCACAAGAATTTCCAATAACATTGTTTGCTGGAAGAGGCACATTCTTTCTGTACATATTCAAGTCCTCACCAGAGCTCACAGTTAATTCATTTAAGCAAATTGAATTTACATGAAGTGTAAATGAAAAACTCTAACAATTGAGTCTACAATATCATGAAACTTTGTTATGCAAAGAAAATATGCACAGAACAAACCTGATTGAAAAGGTTTTCTTTTTATCCATGTATTTAAAATTGGCAATTGCTATTAAACTAAACTATATATTAAACTTTATGCTTTATCTTCATTAATAAACCCTACCAATATTGCAACACCTAGACCATACACTGTATTTCAATTCATAACAAATCAGCTCAGCAGGTTTATACAATAAAAACTGCTGTTTAGTAATTCAGAATCAAAATAGTTAAAAACAAACTTGCCCAAAAAGCATATTATCTGAATGCCAGGTTAAAACATGACAAACATGATGTTTGATATACAAACAAGTAAAGCTGGCATGCATTGGCTAGAGTAAAATACATGTAATACTAAAATATGGTGCAATGTGCATCCCGGTACATAGCACACTTCATGGGTCAATAGAAAATTGAATATTAGCACCTAGCATCCTTCGGTCCCTTCCCTTCACAAGTACAATACAATGTTGAAACAGAGCAACCAAACTATACAGGTTACCATCAAATTGATGGCTTGCATGCAATCAATTTCCAGAAAATAATAGTACTTACAATGGCTAGGTTCACCTATAGCAATAACATTAACAATACATTAACAATAGCTGCCATTGTTTTGCAACAAAATTCTATATATGCTTGTGAACCTATTCAAATAATAAAATTGCATTGTACCAATACTATGTTGTAACCTGCTTCATTACAAGTTTATAAAACCAAAGGTAACTGTTTAGGTAGTAGAAAATATTTCAGTATTTCATATGGTACTAAATAGCTCGATCAATGAACCATATACTGAAAATTGTGTGTGGATGAAGCCATGAACATCTGAGAATGAAGTCATTGGGTTAAGGAACAAATTAACATCAAAAACATTACACCTCATTGCACAATCGCATACTGCGTCAGTACATAATTACAAATCGCATAAGAAGAATTCAAAATTAACAATCAGTTTTGTTAGAAAATAAATGTCTAAAAATTTAAGCTAAGACTAACAGCCTTACCTTGTCCTGACAAGAATTTGTCTACTCGCGTATATCCACGGCGAGATATTTCTTGCTTTAGCCCAAGCAGGGGAATTGCTTGCTCGTTTAAGAAGAAGATTCTCCCATCATGACTCTCGTAGTACTCTAAATCTACAGGCCAATTCCACGAACGTGTTTGACCTGCCCTTTTTATTTGAGACTGGTCCAAATTAAAGAACAAGCATACAAAGACATTCAAAAGAAACAAAAGCCACGACAGACATGTAAATGAAGACGCTGTGCTCGAGTCAATTATGTAAATTCCATGTTTATCTGTTGTCATATTGATTCATAACTATCCACGCGCCATTCCGAACATATACTGGGCAATATTGCCAACAAATATTTTAGCTTATTACCAGTTGATTTATAATTATGAAGCATTTTAGATTGATGTGATAGACTTTCAAATTCATTCTTGTATTTCTCTTGAATAAATCCCCCACTGCAGGCAGTCAAGCACTCACAGATGACAGCTCATGAAGAATTGTGGGACACTTGCCCCGTGCCCGAGTGGTAAATATCCCAGAATGCAACGGGTACAGAATTACACATTCACACGGGGGAATTTTTGTCATGCAGGTATGTCTGACCACAGTTAATAGAAATAGGATGGTTGGGCTAGCTAACCACGTGATCAAATATGTCATTGTTCACTTTTTATTTTGGTCATGTGACCAATAAGGGGGATAGACGCCAAGACCGCATATTACAAATATTACACACAAGAGTGAGCCCAGTTGTTGTATAGGTGTATATCTCGTATTTCTCTTACTTTACTGCACTGGCATTACGAAATCAATTGCGAGGAGTTGTTGCGAAGATATGGGAGGTTGTAATTGCGCCTTTTTCGGCTGTCCGAGCAGTACAAAGCATGAACTATCGCTGTTCAAAATCCCGACTGTATCTGATTCAGACGGAGAACATACGAAGAAACTAAAGAATAAAGCTCGCAAAGAATGGCTTCGTCTAATCTTGCAGTGCGGACACGAGAAATGACGCCAGACGTGAAGACGCGGACAGAGAAGAACAGAATTTTTATCTGCGAGTGGTATTTTAAGGCCGAGTGTGTCTTAACTGGTAAGCTGAACTGTTGTAGTCTTTGTTTGTTTCGTGTTCTCTCAACTATTAATTTAGCATACACGGCACATTTTTGTTCATGAATATTCAATTATTTGCTCGTTGAAGTGGGCATTAACCGAACTGTATTTGCATATTTCTGATAGGATTGTTCCAACAGAAAACCTGCCAGAGAACAGCCACGAAGCCCGCAAACGAGAACGCCACGTGCTTGTGAGGAAATCTGACAGCCCTGTTGTTCACAAGCCTTCAACATTATCTGAGTCTGAGCCACAATATTCCGATATTGAGGATTTCACAAGGCAGTTGAAGAACAAAAATGTTAGACCATGCAAGTAGAAGGATCGTACAAAGGTGAAATACGAATTGTGTTTCATGAAATACCCATAGTATTCCTATGTACACAGTACACTGTTGTTGCATTAAACAGCAATGTGCGCTACTTTAAATATTGTTTTATTTTCCATTAAAGTAAAACGCTAATGCCAGATGGGGAAATTAACAATGTAGTTGGGAAAGCAATACATACAATGTAAATTATTTTGAGGTCATATATATAGCCTGACGGGTCTACAGAATACTATTATATATTGCACATACTATGTATTTATATATCGTTATTTTAAATCAGAACTGTTATCACATGGACACTTGCATGACACTTAGTATTATATATATTGGTATTTGTTATAAACTTTTGTGTTTCGAAATACTTTCTTACTCTGTTCTTATTGTACAACCATGGATAGTTAATGAAAGTATCCATGGTACAACCATTGAGTATCCTCATGTTTTCCTATTTGACAAATACCACAAGTGCTATACGAATACCATGCAGATACTCGGGGCTGATTATTACTTATATCAATGATAAAAACAATGGTGAGGACATATGGATACTCAAGGTTGATAACAAATTTTTTTTGTGTGAGGGAGATGAACGAAAAGAGACGCATTTTAAAATGCGTTATAACAATGCAAATAATATAATGTAAATAAATACATCAGTTGCTTTAATTGTCTTTGCTTCGTTTTAAGTTCATTCTCAAAGACTTAATTTCTCATTGTCTGTTTTTCCCTTATTTTATAATTGCTTATATATTTGCTAGTATCAGTGGGCATATTTCGCAAAACAAGTTCGCCCTCACTGACATTTTTTCTAAAACAAAGTTCAGCTTCCTCTACAATGGCCATTAGGTGATGGCTAGGAGCAACAAGTCCGCCTCTGCTTCGAGCTAATATAAATTCATTGTCCTGTCCAGTCGATTTCAACGCTCGTAAGAGTGCTTGCAACTCTGAATCGCATTCATTTTTTTATTTTTTGACTTCTGGTAAATCTTTGAAACTATATAACCTGCGATGTAGGAAAGAGGGCCACGTTCAGAGGGATCAAGTTTTATATATAAGTTTTGTATTAATGGCGGTGTTTATTACTGGTCCATACAAATCTCCAACAATCAAATTTGTTTTTATCGATTCCACGACGCCCGCAAGATCTTCTAACAAAAGACAGTTGTGATTGTTGCCCGATTCGGTTGACAACTCAGGATCTGATTCACGATGTTTTGAATTCGTGTATCTTGTCAAGCCTCCTTTCGACTTGTAAATTTTAATGCATTTCGGGCAGGAAAACGATTTTTTGCCTTATTGCCAATTTCTGTTAGGGCTTCGAGAAACTCTGCGTCTACTTCGTCAGTTTCCGTATCTAAGAGTGTAAGCGAAACATCTAGATTAAAAGCATCGTATTCTTTGTCTTTCGAGTCGAAAATCGATTCAACGACGGAATCCTGTTCGCCTATACTCACAAATTCTATCTTCTGTAGACTTTCTTTAGGTAATTCAACGTTCTTCTCAATATCAGCCTCCTTACAGCTTTCCATGTCGTGTGTTTTCCTTGCTTTCACAGGAAATATTTTGGAATAACAAGATTGTATCAAACTTCACTCGTATGTTTTTTTTAAGCGCTCACAGTATGATGCCCCTTATTGGTCACGTGTCAGAATAAAAAGTGGTTCCCGACATATATTTGCGATCCCTTTGAAGTTTGCCGGCTAGCCTAACCATCCTATTTCTATTAACTGTGGTCTGACGATGTTCACAAGTCCGAAATAATCTCACTCGTTGAAGATCTGATGTCAAGCATCGATTCCAAACCACTACATCCGAAGAATAAATTACTCCTATACAGCTGCTATGTCCTGTTGAAATTATCTTGGAATTTTACAATTTCTAATATACCTCAAACGTGGATAAAAGAGAACGTAGATTCATTAGTGAATAGCTATATTCGTCGCTGGCTTGAAATACCTTTTTCAGGAACACTGTCTACAATTTTCATGATTCGAAATAAATTTGGTCTCAATATTATCCCTCCTTCTGTAAAATTCCTCCAATGACAAACAATTCTAAGGAATGCCTTGAAATCATCGCCTAATCTGGAAATAAATGAATTTCGGAAGTCTACCAGTACGAACAGAAACATTTAATATGACGTATATACCACAACAAAACAAGTTATTAAAGATTTTCGAGCAAAACAAGAAAACAAGTTGCAAAACAAATCATCCATGCAAGGCTTCTTCTTTAAAAGCTTCTCAAATTTTGCCTTACCAAAGCTGACGAAATTGTGATCAGTGGCTCAGTCAAGCCTACCAAAAAGATTTTTAATTTCAGTATTCGATACATTAATAACTGTCTACCTACTGGTCAAAACCTATTTCGATGGAATTTATCCCCCACTTCAGATTGCCCTAACTGCCTCCAACGCGAAACTCTCCTCTATGTCGTTGCTGGGTGCATGTCTTATCTTGACAGATTCACATGGCGCCATGACTCTGTCCTAAATTTTCTAGCAAAAACCCTTATGTCCGTAAAGGATGCAAACGTCTATGCTGATCTCTCTGGCTATAAGGGTCCATCAATAATTACTGGAGATGAATATCGTCCTGACTTGCTCCTCTTGACTTCACAAAACACTTTGTATGTGGTTGAATTAAGTGTTGGGCACGAATCTAACTTGGAAAATAACAGTAACCGCAAAAAACAAAAATACTGTAATCTTGTAAAGGAACTGAAAGATATTTATAAATCAGTTATTTTTGTCAATATATCTATGAGTTGTTTAGGTGTTTTTGCTAATGGCAGTATATCCTTACCATCTATGTTGACAAGCTAGGTTTTGACAAAAAGGAGCAAGATTTCTGTGTAAAACGTATGACGACGATGGCAATCCGAAAACTTATTATATATTTTGTACCAGAAACAAAGAATGGAAAATCCCTGATCTTTTATCTTATTAATTTTTTTTGTAAATATAGTCCTTTAAGCTGATTCAAGTAGCCGGTTATAAATTACCTATTAGTTAGCGAGATTTATAACTGTATATATAATCTGAAAAAATGCAATAAAGTTTTCATTATTATTATTATTTGCTGGGTGCAGCACCAATTTGAATGATGATCGTTTTACGTGGCGACATGATTCTGTTCGTAACTTAATTGCATCAATGCTTAACATCAATGCCTGACATCCCTGGTTATATGAGTCCATCTGTCATCACCGGAGATACATTGCGTCCTGATCTTGTGCTTACAATTGAAAACAAGTGTATATATATATTTTAGAACTTACTGTCGGATTTGAATCTAACCTTCTGGCTAATGCAAGACGTAAGAGAGACAAATATCTGGATCTAGTTAACGAACATTTAAAAAATTACAAAAAAGCAAAATTTGTGAATTTATGTATTAGTTCTTTAGGCGTGTTAAGTGAAACTTCATTAAGCTTAATGGAAATGTTGAAAGATCTGGAATTTGATGAAGCATGTCGAAAATATCTTGTTAGAAGAATAATTAACACTTGTATTAGCTATAGGTCGACATATTATATATTCTGTAAACGAAACAAAGTCCGGGATAACCCAGAACTAATGTCATACTAATATTTTATATAGAAAGAGTTAATTCAAGTAGACCCTGATAAACTACCTGTTAAAGAGAGTTTTATCATTGTAATTTATATATCGTTAAAAATTAATAAAAGTTTTCATTATTGTTATTATTAGCGAAAATAAACACAAAGTAATTCGTTTATTGAATAGACTGCTTCCATGAGCAGGCTGAATTTACTACAGCATTTGAATGCCTGAACACTGAGGAAATGAACAAATTTCTTTCCAAGTTTTACGTCTCAGCGAGACAGAAAGACAGAAATTACTACAAAGAAAACTAGTTTGTTGTCCATAATAGCAGCGCTAAACAAATTGGAATTTTATAAAGTTTGTATTGATTATTATTTGTAACACCTGGAAATTTGCCCAGTCACGAGTAGCTGAGATGTCACATCCTACGTAAAGGGTTCAGCAAAACGGTATGCATAAATGCTCTTCTTTTCAGTTTTCTAGAAGATTTTTTCGAATTGTTTGGGCCAAAATTTAGCTTACACCATGGGAATGGTTTATTTCGTATCCCGACCCCAAGAAATCTGGGTAAAAATTGGGTGCGCCCAAAAGCAGGATTTTATAAACGGCGCATGCTCCTATATAACGTTTTTTCTCCAGTTTTTCTTCTAAATTGCGTCAGATTCACTGAGCTATGCTAAATATCTGGAGATTGGGCTCTCGACTTCAAAGTGTCCCCGAAAACATGGCGGATTTGACGTCACTGGGGTACAGCGGGGGTACGCCGTTAATGCGGTTTACCACTGACCAGGGCTCATTTACTTGCGGACGACACGAAATCCCCCCTCCTGGTTTAGCGATTGAAAATGTTTTTTAATTCTACATCGTGTATTAAAAAATTGATATCGTCGTTTCAAATTATTTGTGAATTTATGGTCAAGAAATTTAAACCGCCTGCGAATATGAAATGAAAATACTGTGCGCCGTTGATAGCCTCTGCAGCCAACAGCGGGAAACAGGACGAAAGATATGAAAGGACTTAGATAAAGTTTTATATTTCACATGGCTAGCTAGTACAGTAAACTTGAACAACATAAAACCTGACCAGTGAAACCAGTGACCCATGAATACTTTAATATTTAGTACTCAGATGCGATGATACCATCATACTGTATCATGATATCAATACAACAAAATTTATACATATGTCCATGCTTTATTTAAAACAGCATGCTTTCCGATCAGAGGTCAGTTGTCTTGGGCTGAAAGAACCTGTGTTTGGTTTTGCTCAACAATTGTATAAATTGTAGACACAACTTAAAAGAAAACAACTTGCATCAAGTTTAAATTAACGTGCAAAAAAATGTACATCTTCAATAAAACTGTTTCACAAATTCATTTTTACCACTTTTTTCTTAAATTTCTGTTTAGTTTAATATGAGTGGTAATAAATTTTAAACATGTCATAGTGAATGCTTTTCACTTTTCAGGGGAATTGTTCTGAACATTACTAATACACCAGATAAATGTTAGCCCACTTGGCAGTCAATATGACAAGGACAAGGCCAGGAAGGTAAGAATTTTTTTCAAATTTTCATCAACATAAATCAAAGTACTCTCTCAATCTACACGTATAAATTTAAATTAGTGTGTTCTCAATGGATTGGGATCCCAAGGAACATTTGCCTGAGTTACAAATTGCATACCTAGACCATTTCAGCAAGATAGTGTCCTCACCTGAACAATATGCATTTGGGCTTTCCAGCTCTCCAGAGCAGTGTCATGCCATTAACACTTAAAGAGTCATAACAATTAATTGTTATCATATGTATGTATACTGTAATACTTGATATATAATGAAAAACAACTATATTAATGAACAATGATTTTATTAATCAAAACAATACCAGTATTAACATATATAATTATTATATACATGTATAAATTTATAAGATTTAGATTATACAGTACCAGTATTTCATTCCTGTTTAGTGAAACAAAACATGATAATTGACAAGGGCAGATTTTAGGGGGGGGGGGTGGGGGCGGATGGGGGTTGGTAGGAGTGTGTACTAAAGCCCCTCCCCTTAGGAACATCTGCACCTCTCCTGTCAGATGAGAATTGATCTGCCTCTAATAATTGAATATATACTTCACTTTTATAGATTCAGGCCTCTATATGTCCAAAAATTCAGGACAGCTAGAAATTGTCAAACTGTAATTATCCAATTAAAATGTAGAGTAAAGAGAAAATTCAGTTTCTGTTAATAGATGAAGACTTAATTAAAAATTGACTTAATAGAAATAGACATTGTCATTAGAAAATAGACTTGCTATTAATATGAAATTAATAAATACGTGTAATAGCCTAAAAAATTTACAATTCAATTTTACAATGTTCAAGTTTGCTTTCTTTTCCCCTGTGAGACCATTCACCAGAAAATATCCACATGGTACTTTCTAGTTGGAATTTAAGGAGATTACCAGTGTGTTTGAAGCTTCTGGCAACGAGTCGTCGTCGACATCAATGCCATAGTCAACAAACCCGCGATACTTCCCTGCCTTACCATCCCACTAGACTTGCTTGTGTATAGACATATCATCCTGGATATGCACCTGGATTTTTCTTCTTCTGTGTGACTATTATTTTCATAAGTTCCTTAGTAAGAGGGTGATAAAGGGATTTTTCGTGAGCCGTGAATTGCCAATATTTATTGTTGTGAAATGAGATTTGACAAATTTTTGTGTCGTGAAATGTGATTTACATGCCTATATATGAGCCGTGATTGGCAGCTGGACGAGTAGGGATAAGTGCTAAAGACCAAAGTACAATGCCTTGGTTACAACAATTTTACTAAATGCGTTTATTTTCTTCATTCTTTTCTGCATATATTGGCTGTTTTTTTCAAAAATTCGTCCGAATTTGAGCTTTCAATGGTGCTTTTTACTTTCTACAGCGTAAAAATAGGCTGACGGGTTAAGAAAGGGGTTAAATTTACACAGTTAAGAACAAGTTCATTAAATTTCGCGAAATTGCTAATTTTTTACCTGTGAAGTATGAAATGGCTGTTTTTCCTCTCATGAAACGTGATCCGACCCCCCACCCCTTTAGCACCCTCCAGTAACTCCATAAAAAGTTTTCCAGAATATTAGCACAATCACTACTGACAAGATTTTCTTTTTTTAACTCACCGCTGTAATCAAGGAGCTTAACTTTTTATTTAACCTACATGTTTTTTTTCTGAGATATATTCAGTTTCTTCTTCAAACTTTCAACCTGGTCCGTAAGATCATCAACTTTTCTTTTTAATCTACAAGGAGATCTTACAAAGTAGGAATGATCTTAATCATTTGCCTCATTACTACTCACTTTACTTTGACACTTATCAGGTTGTTTCCTTTTTTTTCCTGGCTGGCTACTTACAATATTGAAAATCTTCATTCCTAAGTTGTCATTACCATCATGCAGTAACAACTTCAACACAACCTGGTTCTGTGGATGCAGCTTCAAATTCCTCAGTCACAAGAACTATTTCCTTCAAACCACTAGGCACCTTTTGTTTTTCTACCAAAACAATAGATATTTATTTGTTTCACCTGGACAGTGACAATAATTGTTTATTATAATTATTGTTGATTATTTTAAAATTGACCAACCTACTCAACAGTGAATCAAGAGTGCTAAATTAATCTTTCAGGCAATTTTAAAACATTGTTACATAAAACAGTTCTACCAACTATAAACACAAATCCGAAACATACAAAAAGAATAAAATCTTGCAAAATTTCTGTGGACTAACCTGGATATACATAACTTTCAAAGGCTCTTAATTCAACAAGAACTTAAAAAATCAAGATTGGTGTCTGTTGTGTTAGGGTTACATGAAGTACTAGGAAGGTAGAAAGAGGGAGAATGCTAATGGCGGAATACAGAGATAATTACATTGTGAAAGAGTTTAAATAAATACCGTATTTTCGATACATAACATTGGCGACGAGGACAAAATTGTGACGTACAGGTAATATTAAAGAACAAATCATATATTTTTGGTGGTTTCAAACAGTTGGTGTTTATTTGTGACGGAAAAATTCAGTTAATGGTATTAAGTCATTATGGCAAGCGCGGGAAATCTACAACTTATGCCACCATTTGACCCTAAAATGGACATTAGTACTGTAGCAAAGCGTTGGCAGCAATGGCTCAAAAGATTTAAAAGGTATTTGTTAGCAATGGATATAAAGTCAAAAGCTCGTCAACGGGCTATGCTTTTGTATGCAGCGGGTACGGAAGTTGAAGCCATTTTCGACACACTACCTGATAATGGAGAGGACGGCGATTTCGACACGGCGTGTGAAAAGCTCAACTAATATTTCAGCACTTCCAAAAATGTTGCTTTTGAAGTTTACAAACTTCGGCAAGCCAGACAGCAAGAACACGAGACATTGGATGCGTACTATACTAGACTATGTACTTTGGCGAAAACATGCGAATTCGCAGATACAAATATCGAGCTGAAACAACAAATAATTGAGGGATGTTTATCCAACAGATTACGACGAAAAATTTTGATGGAAAAAAACTTCAATTTGTCACAAATTTTAGACTATGGAAGAACCTTGACACGTACAGGTCAACGAACAAAGGAAATCACAAAGAAAGACAACTTGGATAGTTATGAGGAGCAGGCTCATCGATTAAAACAAGATCGCCGACGACCGTCCACAACTGGTAAACATCCACCATCATCAAAAAAATCATGTTTCAGATGTCGAATGGACTTTCCACACAAAGAAGGCCAAAAATATCCAGCTGTAGATAAAGAAAGTTACCAGTGTCATAAACAAGGCCATTTTGCTCGGGTCTGTAGATGGACAAGCCGCTCGAGCAGTTCCTCCAAACGTGTACATAAAGTTCCTGAACGAAACCCTTCGTCCCCAAAGTCATCAAGGCATTAAGCAGTGACCCTGACAGTAGCTCAGAAGAGACCTTCACACTTCGGCAGACACAACAAGGTAAGCACCCGTATTCTACTGTTTGGGTTAATGGGGCTCCTATGAAAATGATGGTGGATAGTGGTGTATCTGTCAATATCTTGGTTCCTGAGGATTTTAAACTGTTGACAAAGCAAAGCAAAGAGACCATATTTTTAAAGAAAGCCAGCACAAAAATTCTTGCTTTTGGGGAAACCAACTCCATCCCATTATTGGGCAAACTAGATACAGTAATTGAATCAAAACATTGTATAACAGTGGCCACCGTCTACATCACAGCATCGCAGTATGGTAGATTGCTAAGTTGCAAAACAGCACAACAGTTAAAGCTTGTTAAGTTTGACATCAATTCAGTTTTTCAGACAGTACCCAAACAGCTGGATCCCAGTAACAAATCTTCACCACAAGCAAATACCCAAGTTCATGTACCAACGAGGTCCTGTAAGTCACCAACACACGAGGGAGCACAGCCAACAAAATTACCCACAACCGCGCCAGAACAGGGGCGAGTTTCAGCTCTGTTAAAACAATATGCTGACGTATTTAAAGGAGTAGGACACCTCAAAGGGTTGGAGCAAAAATTATACATTGATGCCACTGTACCACCTGTGGCCCAGCATTACCGCAGAATACCTTTCAATCTTCGACCTCCGCTAGAGAAATGGCTTAAAGAGTCACAACAAAATGATTTGATTGAACCTGAAGCTAATAAAAGTACTGAATGGATGAGTGGAGTTGTAATTGTACCAAAACCAAAAAATCCAGACGAGATACGTGTGTGTGGAGATTATCGCAGAGTTAATGAAGCAATTAAAAGGGAGTACCACCCCATGCCTACGATCGAGGAGTTAACAGACGATATGAGTGGCGCAGCCTACTTCTCTCGTTTGGATTTACGAATTGGGTACCATCAGATTGCGCTAAAAGAAGAATCACGGGGGTTAACAACCTTTACAACTCATAAGGGTCTTTTTCAGTGGAAAAGGCTACCTTTTGGAATCAATGCTGCTAGCAAAGTGTTTCAGAATACCATCCAACAGGCGTTGCAAGGTTTACATGGTGTTAGAAACATTGTAGACGATATTATTGTCTGGGGGAGAACTCAAACAGAACATGATGATAATCTCAAGGCTTTGTTGCAGAGGCTCAGAGAAACGGGTTTAACTGCCAAGAAGAACAAATGCCTTTTCAACATGGATAGTTTATGGTTTTATGGAATGATTATTACCAAGAATGGGATTAAACCGGACAAAGAGAAGGTAGTAGCTATAAAAAATACTCCACCTCCGACCAACGTGACCGAACTTCGTAGTTTCTTGGGTCTCGTAAATTATTGCTCGAAATTCATTCCCAATTTTTCCACTATTACGGCTCCATTACGCAAATTGGACCGCAAAAATATACCATGGAGATGGGACGCAAATCATCAACAAGCATTCGAGCAGGTCAAGTCTCAGTTATCCGAACAGTATACTTTAGCATATTATAATCCGAATAGAACAACGGGGGTGGTTGTGGATGCTAGTCCTGTAGGTCTTGGTGCTATTTTGATCCAGCTTGATGAGCAGGGGGTTTTGCAAGTGATTGCATTTGCTAGTCGAGCATTAACGGTAGTGGAACAGCGGTATTGTCAAACTGAGCGGGAAGCACTAGCGTGCGTGTGGGCCTGCGAGAAGTTTCATTTGTATCTAGTTGGTTGTCAGTTTACTTTGTATACTGATCATCAAGCATTAGAAATTCTTTATTCAGCAAAATCCAAACAATCAGCTCGCATTCAGAGATGGGCATTGCGACTTCAACAGTATAACTACACGGTCAAATACCGACCAGGAACAGGGAATCCAGCAAACTTTTTATCACGAGCTCCAACGAGCAATTCTCCCGACCAGTCTGTTGCTGAAGAGTATGTTAATTTCGTCGCAGAGATGGCCATTCAAAGAACGTATCAGTTATCCGAAATTCAAGAAGCTACAATGAAGGATGAAGAGTTACAGCTGGTCCAACGAGCACTCGAAACGGGTAGATGGAATGACATATCCATATCGGCATATGTAGCAGTGAGAGAGGGAATAACAAGAGTAAACGGTGTATTATTAAGAGGACAAAGGCTAATTATACCTTATTCGCTGAGAAGCAGAACTACAGCACTTGCCCACAGGGGACATCTGGGAATTGTCAAGACCAAACAAAATTTACGAACCAAAGTATGGTGGCCTAAAGTAGACAAACAAGCAGAACAACATGTGAAAGAGTGTTTGACGTGCCAAATATCTGGTAATCCTGAACCACCTCCACCTTTAGCAGTTGCATCACCTCCAATAGAACCATGGTTGTGCGCTCATGTGGATTTCTATGGACCAACACCCACAGGGGAGCATATTTTGGTCATGTTAGACGAAACAACAGGATTTCCAGAAGTGGAGATCATGACGAAGACCACTGCTTTTCTTACTATCAGAGCGTTTGACAAAGTGTTTGCGCGACATGGATTACCACGCACACTAAAGAGTGACAATGGACCGCCTTTTTAATCACAGCAAGTTAAAGATTATCTGGCCGCGTATGACATCCACCATCACCGTGTTATTACACCCTTATGGCCACAGGCCAATGGAAAGGTCGAAGGCTTTATGAAACCTATGGGTAAAGCCATTCGAAGCGCGTGGGCAGAGGGTCGTGACTGGCAGAGAGAGCTTTTTGCCTTTTTGCTGAATTATCGTACCACACCGCACTCCTCTGCAGGTGTCGCCCCAGCCGAAATGTTGTTCAAAAGAGTGATTCGGTCTACAGTTCCATCGTTGCATCAAGATCCTAAGAATACGGTTGATGAACGAGTTTTGGAAAGAAAAGGGAAGGTAAAGCAATATGTGGATGCACGGATACATGCAAAAAATTCAACCATAAAGGCAGGAGATACAGTGTTGGTCAAGCAGAAAAATAAAAATAAATATACTACCATGTTTCGCTCTCAACCGTATAAAGTTATCGAGGTGCGCCATTCCCGAGTAACAGCACAGAGGGGTGATCATGTGATTACAAGGAACATTTCACATTTCAAGCAAAATAGCGGAGTGAATGGAGACACAACTGTTTCGGGGCACGAGTCAGAAGATGACGTCACATTGACTGAACCACAAGTGGAAAGGAACAATGATCAGAATAATGACCAGAACAGAATCGAATATAGATATCCTTTAAGGATAAACAGAGGCGTACCGCCAATTTTTTATGGACGGTGAAACGGTTTTTTATTTCTAGTTGGGTAGCTTACACCCATTTATTTAAGAACAGTCGCATGGACGACATACTTAGTTTAGTTTCATACTATTACTAACAAACTGTCTATTTTGAGGAAAAGTGGAGATGTTGTGTTTTGGTTACATGAAGTACTGGGAAGGGAGAAAGAGGGAGAATGCTAATGGCGGAATACAAAGATAATTACATTGTGAAAGAGTTTAAATAAATACCGTATTTTCGATACATAACAGTGTCTTATATGAAATAGTTGTTAATGAAATTTCTGATAATGCATGTTTTGTTTCTGTACTAATTACTGTAACCTGAAATGTCACATTCTTGACAGCATAACAATTTTTTAGATATATTTAAATAAAATCGGAAATGCATTCATCAGACGTGAAAAGGTACAAATAAAAGGCAAAATGGAATTGTTCCGTATGACAATTTTATTATTATTATTATTATTAACTTCATATTTACCCAGGATACCCACATCACAGAAGTGTTTTTCAGTGGGGTCCTGCAACTCTATAAATTACATTAAATATTTAGTCATGCACTATTTACATGAACACATATATACAATATAACTTTATACATATATAATATAAAAGCAACGGCATCGAAACGAAACACAACGCACTTCAAGATCATTATTCAAAAACAATAATTCTATCAGTGTAATGACGAAACAAATACATATGCTCATTTCGCTGCGATGCGTTTGAAATGGAAAACAGAGAAAATAAAGAGAGAGAAAAGCTGAGAAAAATTAGTAATTAAGTGAAAAGTGATATAGTGGAGAATAAAAGAGAAAGAGAGGTTTATACCTCGTGTACACACCGTCTTTTTAATAGTTTTTTAAAGTTATATAATGAAGTAGCCTTTTTGAGTTCATGTTCCAGATTGTTAAAGTCTATAGAAGCTTGGTACGTAGGTCGTTGTTTTCCCTTGTTCGTCTTTGCTCGTGGTAAATGTAGATCTCTGCAGTGTCTTGTGTTGTGTCCATGGACGTCTTCGTTAATCTTTATTAATTCAAAATCAAAGTCAATTAAGCCATTGATACATTTGTAGACAAACGTGCATCTGTGGTTATGCCTTCTCGTAGTCAGCGTTGTCCATTTTAGTTCTTCTAATGCTTTGGTTGATGAATATCTCGGGTGTTGGTTTAGAATGATTTTCGCTGCCTTGTTCTCAAGCACCTGTAGTGAGTTCATTAATATGGAATTGTTCTTGTCACCCCAAATTGTGTCTCCATAGTCAAATAGTGGTAGTATTAGCGATGTGTACAATACACAACGCGTGTCCAGATCTAGGAATTCCTTTACCCTTCGTAATACTCCGAGTCTTTGGTTGATTTTGGTAATCATGCTGTCAATATGATTATGCCAAGTTAGATCACTGCTTAAAGTAACACCGAGATAGTTGAACGATGATTCCTGCAACACTTTCTTATTTTCGATGGTAATGTCTACTTAGTTGATTGCTTTTTGTTGGCAAAGATCATGAATTTCGTTTTTTCGTAATTCAGTGTTAGTAAATTGTTGTTAAGCCATTGTAAGAGTGAATTTAAGTCGTCGTTTATCTTAACTTGTAGATCGTTTTCTGTCTTCCCAGCGTAGTATAGCAAAGTGTCATCAGCATATAGAATAGATTTGCAGTGTTTCAAACATTGAGGCAGGTCATTAATGAATATTAGAAACAGTAGAGGTCCTAGAATACTTCCCTGCGGAACGCCTACAGTTACTGGCTTTGGAGTCGACGTAATGTTGTTGATCGATGTAACTGCTGTACGTGAAGATAAATAAGATGTGAACCAGTTTATAACAGGTGCTGAAAATCCAATATTTTTTAATTTAGCAATTAATAGGGTATGATCAACTGTGTCGAAGGCCTTTCGCAAGTCAATAAAAACAGCACCGGTAACCAATTTGTTGTCGATGTTAAGTAGAATTTCCTCAGTGACTCGCGTTAAAGCGGTATTTGTTGATAGGTTCGGGCGAAAACCAAACTGTTCCGAAGTGATAAGATTGTGTTTTCGTAGAAACTTGTAGACTTGCCTGTGAACTATGCGCTCCATAATTTTGCTTATGATGGGTAAAATAGTGATAGGCCGGTAGTTGTTTGGTGCTGTTGGATCGTTGGATTTGAAGAGGGGGGTGATTTTTCCTTTTTTCCAAACATCTGGAAATGTTTGTGAGAGGAGCGAAGCATTGAAAATCTTTGTTAAACTAGATACAATTGTAGAGGCTGAATCTTTTAATAATTTAGCATTAATCTGATCGAGGCCGGTGGCTTTATTAGTTTTCAGAAGTGAAAGTTCTCGGAGGACAAATGATTCATCTACTTCTTCGAATTCAAAGCTGTAGGGAAGATCAGTAGCTGGTGAAGGGTTTCTGGGTCGAAATGTGTTCTTGATTTTATCTGCTAATTTTGTCCCAATAGAAGTGAAATATTCATTTAAGATTGTTGCTATAGACTTTTGATCAGTGACAGGCTTTTCTTCAGAAATTATACATGACGGGTTTGTTCCAGATTTGGTGCGAGATGTTAATTCATTCAATGTTTTCCAAAGGTTGGATGGATTATTCTTATTACGTTCAAGGAATCTTGGTAATACTTAGATTTCGCGAGCTTGACTTG